>WUAW01016721.1:513-11149 GCA_017165845.1 Thaumetopoea pityocampa | reverse complement strand
TATATATATATATATATATATATACAACACCAAACAACAAATCAGTCGATGTTTGTTTGTTTCTTCGGGTATTAGGCAAAAACCAGCGGGTAGATTTTGGTCAAACTGTTATAATCTTAAAGGTATTGTTCCGACTTAAATACTGCGGTATATATCATCAAAATTAGTCTACTAGAATTAAAGATACAGCGTGATTTCTGTTTTAATAGCCGCCGTAACGGTACGGGAGCTCAAGTAAAAGTTGTTCTTAGGCTTCTAATATAAATCTATGATTGTTTCGGGTTTTCCCATGTAGCGGAAAATCGACATCGACATAGGTGGAGTCACGGGTGTTGTGATGACATCACTATGTAGGGCGTCTACTTTTGATTATACAATTGTCTGTGGCATGTCATGTCGTCATTGTCTAATGTGAGTTGCTTAAATACCAGTATAAATTCATTCCATAATGTAATATTTATTATTATTCACGTCAACCATCACGAACCAAAACAACGGGTAAATGGTATTATATTATTTTAATTTTATTACAGTCCTAATTAAAGGTACTATTCTAACTTAAATATTGCGGCATGTTTCATCATAATCGGTTCAGTAGAATTGAAAATAAAGCTTGATCCCTGTTTTATTAGCCGCCGTTAAGGTACGAGAGCTCAAGTAAAAGTGGTCCTTAGGCTTTTTATATAAATCTGTGATTATTTTGAGATTTCCCATACAGCGAAAAACCGACATTCACGGGTAGGTGTTGATCACACTATAGCAGTTTTAAAAGTACCATTCCACATTAAATACTGCAAAATGTTTCAATAAAATTGGCCAAATAGAACTAAAAATACAGACAGATTTGATTTGATTTTTTTTCAGTTTCAGTAGCCGATATTATGGTACGAGAGCTCAAGTAAAAATTGTTAATTGACTTTCTATAATTATTTCAATTATTTCGGCATTTTCTCTCTAGCACGAAAACCAATATTCAGGCAGGTAATGCCGCGTGCGATACCTAGTTATATCTAATATAATTAACCTACTACCAACTATTGTGAAAACGTTTCAGTCGTTACAGAAGGCGACCTTGACCCTATCTGTCAATGTTTAGACGTTTTATTGCCAATGATTGTGTAAAACTGAACGGACTTTACACTTCAACCACCTAGCAGGCTCCGTTATTGGTCAGTAGGGATGACATTTGGCACTTTTTATTGGTACAAAACATTCCACATGGAGCACCGCTATATTTCTTACAAGATTGGCCGCGGCCGCGCGGGGGCGAAATGTGGGCTGCGGATAGCCACTCTGCTACATTGAACGATCGTAGCAGGTGGAAAGAAGTGGTCTCTGCCTACCCCAATGGGAAAAAGGCGTGAATGTATGTATGTAGTATATACTATGGTCTCTGTCTGCCCTTATGGGATATCGGCGTGAGTGTATGTATGTATGGTGTAATAGTTGAACGCTCCATTCGCCAAATCGATTATCACCATAAAACAAAAGCTGAGAAAAATGATAAAATTGTATAAATATTATTAGGTTTTGCCCGTGGCTCCACCCGCGTGAATGACGGCTTTCCGCTACATGAGAAATCCCGAAACAATTATAGATTTATATAAAAAAATCTGAAAACCATTTTATTTGAGCTCTCGTACCTTAACGGCGGCTACTAAAACAGGGATCAAGCTGTATCTTCAATTCTATTGAACCGATTTTGATAAAACACGCCGCAGTATTTAAGTGGAATGGTACGTTTAAGGCTGTAATAGTTTTATCAAAATCTACTTGCTGGTTTTTGGGTGAAGCTCGGACAAACAAACAAATAAACATCGGGTCATTTGGTATCAAACCCCTTAATTAGTCGATCTCATTAGTTTTTTTTAATATCCTTGATTTACAAAATTTGACATTTAACAATTTTATAATAGTGTAGATGCAATGGCTTAAAATTATTAAGGAAATTTGTTTTGACAGAAAACAAGAGAAACAGGAGAAAATCTTTAGGAGCTTTGACATTAAAAAAAATAATTAAAAATAAATAAAATAATAATAAATAAAATTCAGATAGTGGAGTTAATCAATTTTGCAAATGAAGCATTTACTTGTAGTTGTGATAATAGTTTGTTATAAGGATTGTTATAATTACAATAGAATAATTATTAAAAGTTATATTTGCCTGTAATAATTTTAAACATTTGGCAAGTATATTAATGTTTATATTTAATACTGATGTAACCATGTTGGCAGACTAATTAAATAAAAACAAGAGAAATACATTTAACAATGTGTAGTGGCGCCAGATACGGCTTACGATCGAAAGGTCGCAGGTTCGATTCCAGTCCCGTACCACTGAGTTATTTCTAATTTATGTACGGTCTGCATTGTAGACATCAATGTATTTAACGTAGGAGAAAAAATTCGTGAGGGTGTGTGAAATCTACTAATTCGTACTAGACCAGCTTATAGACTACAACTTAACCCCGCTCCTGATCAGGTCCGCGATCCTGTAGTAGGGACGAAGATGAACTGATGATGAGATGATGATTAAGTTAAATACGTACCAACATTTCACTCGACAGACTCCACAAATGATAATGGTGACTCTGGACGGTGCGGTCAACTTGAACAACTTCGAGCAGTACAAGAAAGTGTTCAACGGGAAAATCAAGAACTCCAACGGATGCTCCATAAGGGGAACGTTCTTCCTGTCTCACGAGTACAGGTAATCGAGTTTCACGCAAGTCTTATCATTACAGTTACCGTTATCATTCATTTCATTAACCCGGTGTATTTCTAAATATCATATTATTTCTATACCGTTTAAGAATAAATCTTTTTTTAATTAAATCTGATGCGATTTCAAGACAATTTAGTGTTCTTTGAGACTTGCCAAAGACAAATTTCAGGGTCATCCATATAAGGTGGGGATGAGTGGGGTAAATATCTTTGAAATTTCAAATATTATTAGCTAATCTCACATTCGTCATACAAATATAATTATGTAACAACATAACAGTAATAAAATAAATACTAATCATAATATTTCATAACGTTATGTAAATTTAATTATATAATTAGCGTTTCTATTTATAATGATGATTTATATCTGTGTCTATTATGTGTATATATGTATAATAGCAAATATAATTTGCAATCACGAGCAAAATTAATTTGTGATGCTGCGTCTCAACAGACTACGGAATGCTGTAGAATTCAACTAATTTGCATGCACGTACAATGGTGCCGATTCTGTTGTATCGGAACTTAACGAAATTTGGTCCCTTCCCCTATTTTTTTCTAATGTCAAACGCCAAAACGAGATAGCTACAATTTTGGTGCTGTCACTTTCGTTTAGGAACGTCAAAATTAAAAGATTTACGCGCGATTTCGGAACACACGGACTATAGATACGCAAAAACGCAACATTTATGTGAACCGTTTGACAGAAACGTAGATCAGTACTCGCTATAAATGTTTGCTATCTCGTTTTGGCGTTTTACATTAGAAAAAGATAGAGAGGGACCAAAATTAGTTTAGTTCTGTACAACAGAATCGGCACCACTGTTACACACAATACAATAGCGTCACTCTATATCTTCACGCGAATGCTGTGGGATTCAACGAAGTAATGCACCAAGATAATGGGCCGCAGCGTCATCATGTTATTCAATCAAAATCTACTGCACTCTTCAAGACGCCTGCCAAGCTTGGAGATTATGGCACATCTCTCCTTTTTGAGAAGGCCCATGTCCTGCAGCCGAGTTCTACCGGCTGATGATCATGATACTAATATAAGGCGAATAACCATTCAATGATCGTTCTCCGCTGTAATGATAAGACATTGGACTCAACACTACTAGTGATTTGGGTAGGATATACATATACTTTTATCATCGATGACGAATTAAAAAATCTGAGGTAATGATATGAAATGAAATATATTTGTCTGAAACACGTTAAATAGAAGGTGTTGTTAAGAAAAGAGAAGCAGCATATTCCGCCAATTGCAAAGGCATTCGAAAAAATTCTGACACAGTTTTTTTTCTGCATGAGATCGCTGTTAGCCTTGACGGCTTTTACAGCTTCACCGGGCGGGATGGTGAGCGCGAAGAGTGCTCCAGCCATTGCCAAAAGGCAAGAAGGGGCGACTGGCGCGAGGGAACCCCGGGTGAGTCCGGGCCTCGGCCTGGACCGTCGCAGACAGTCGCGGGAGGGACTGTTGGGTCTGACACAGTGTAAAAGCAGTTTACAATAAGCCATTCTTTGAGTGCTTTGCCGAACCTATTAACTGGTAGTTCTTTGACTATCTTAGGAACAGCATTATATACTTTACCACACATGACTGTTTTTCATATACATTTTAGTCTTTGGTACACCAGGCAAAACAATTCTACCTTCGCTTCTGGTATTTCTAAAACAAATATTAGTAGGATTCTGCTGTAACAGAACTTAACTAAATTTAGTCTATATTTTTCTAATGTCAAACGCCAAAACGAGATAGCACACATTTTTAGCAAGTACCAATCTACATTCCTGTTAAACGGTTCAAAAAATGTTGCGTTTTTTCATAGCTTTAGTCACATCTAAATTTCTTAATTTTGAGGTGTCTAAACAAAATTGTGAGTACCGAAATTGATAGCTATCTCGTTTTGGTATTTAACATTAGAAAGGGATAGAGTGCGTTTAGTTACGTTCTGTCAAAGCGGAATCATCACAATTATTAGCTGTTTTGAATAACTTAGTATGTGATCTTGGAGGCGGTTAAATTTGTTGAAACACACAATAAATTTAGCTACCTCCAAGATCACATACTCGGCACAGTAAGTAGACGACAGTCATTAAATAAAAACAATAATAATCTCAATGAATATAATGAGTGCTCTTTTACTATAATTGACTAAATTTTATTTTTTAATTTTTCAAATATTTACCACTTACGTCAGACTGTTATAGTGAGGTAATTTTAGACCATGAGGTTACATTCTAAATATAATTATGTTGCATTCTTATTATTTCTTATTACATCATAAAACAATAAAAATTCGTTATGTAAATAATAATAATATAATAATGTTGTGGACACTTTTTTTTCAGACATATTCATCTACCCCCAATTAGGATTTTCTGTGTCCTGTGTACACGATATACTTATATAGAAAAATGTTAATATATATATAGATAAAATCCATGACTCGGGTATAAACATTCGTGCTCACCACATATATGTCCCTACCAGGATTCGAACCCGAGATTAAAGCAAAGAAAGGCTCTCTACTACTTAACCAATTAGTTGTATAACTTCTGGATGAAATTATGTCTGTATTCAGTGCAAATATTACTACTAGTGATTAATATAATTTCATCTACCCGCGTTCTTTAGAAAGAGCGCAAGTTGAAACGCTAATTCGTATTTTATCGTATATCATAAATATATTTTCATTTACTGTTTTTTTTTTCTAGTAACTACGCAATGGTTCAAGCTCTAGCACACGATGGACACGAGGTGAGTAGTATTTATAAGAGATGTTATTTTTATTAAAAAAATAGATATTATATACACACACACAGTCACGTCCTTTCCCCACGCTTCTTTTCTTTTTAGGGTAGGCAGAAACCACTTCTTTTCACTTGCTACGATCCTGACATATGTACATCTTTCGCTTCTTCTACTTTCATCAACGTTTTCATACAAGCTTGTCCGTTGCGGGTTAAAAAAATAGATAAGTTGGATTATTAATGTCTTCATAAAAATATTCAGAAATAGAAAATAGAGGCAGAGTACTTACTGGAATATAACATTTATGTAGACAATTAGCTTTAATAGTAAATCTAATAACTTTCAGTTTAAGAAAGGTTTACGTGTTGTCGCTGATGGCGCCGCCTACAGTATTTTTACGAACTACCCGAACATTACGTAAAAGTTATTAATTACTTAACGGTAGCTGCTTTGAATGTAAAATCCAATTTTAATTAAATAATATGAAGTAAGTAGGTATCGGGGATTGAATACAAGTGGTTGATGCGAAGAGAGCGACTTATTCGTGTTAGAATATTGAATGTGTAAATATTTCTTGTAAAACGTAGTTATTATGATGGTATAGTGATTATGTACTATTGGTCACTACCAAAATAGGGCAGGGCATAATTCGCAGAATGGATGAATGTTGGAGACCTAAACTGTTCTAGTGTTGATCCCGAACGGGAAAGTGAGTTGACCACAAACTGGGTGGACTGGGTGATAACTTAATTGTGGTCACTGGTAATGATGAATGCAGAAAACTCACAGCTCCACGGTGTGGCGAGTGTTGGAAGAGGCTTCTGCCCAGTTGCGTATGTTTCTGAGTTGACATGCGTTAACTGATGTTTTTCTGGAAGCTGGTGCCATAGAAAAGGAGACTTCATAGACACCCCTGCCACTCGTACGAAGCGATTTGCTTCCACTTTCATAATACGTCTTTCTGCATCAGTATTTCCGTCCGATTATAATGTAAAGGGTCTTTAAGACAAGACTGAACAGGTTTTTACTAAGCTAGTACATTTTATCACCCCAGGTTACATCACCACTTACCACCAGGTGGGATTGTAGTCAAGTACTAGTTTATATATAGTAAGAAAAAGAAAGAGTGACCTTTTTTCGCTCTAAAAGTGTCTAACGCATTCAGCCATGCTGTGCACGGCACGATGGTTACATGAGGATTTTATCTACTAAAAACTTGCTGCGTCCATCTTGGCCCTTGCGCCCGAGCGTGGAAAGTGTGTGAGCAACGGTCCGCGTTATAGAAAAGCAGACCTTGCTTAACCCGAGTAGAGAGCTCGCTAGTCTAAGCTCAAAAAAATATCTTTACAATCTACTAAATTTACTTAGTCAATTTACTTAACACACTGAGTGTCACGTACTCACGTCAGCCACCGGTAACTGACAGCGTAACAATACGATACGATGTCTATAAGCATTTCATTGTAAACGTAAATGTCTTCTACTGCTATAAGAATCAATGCTCCTATATATGATATATTTACGCAGGTGTATCGTGTAAATTTCAACCTGTATGTGCCTCGCGTTGCTATACCGCAACACCAGCGCTTCTAAGCAGCGCGCGTGCCTTGACGGGGATTTTCATAAGAATTCACGTGGCGCTCAACGTGTTAATCATTTTATAATTTGTAGATTGCAACTGGCACCGTGTCACAACAGCAAGGTCTCCAGGACAAGGGCTACGAAGAGTGGGCGGGAGAGATGATCGGAATGAGGGAGATCCTGAAAAAGTTCGCTAACGTGTCGCGCTCCGACGTCGTCGGCGCCAGAGCGCCGTTCCTCAAACCCGGGAGGAACACTCAGTTCAAGGTAAGGTTTGCCCAACTTACATATATATTATTTTTTACCGAAAGGATTATCGATTTGCATACATAGATAAATACACTCACGCCGGTATTCCATAAGAGTAGACAGAGGGCACAGCTCGCCACATAATACGGTCCTGACACACATCTCAGGCCTTATGCATATTTTCATACACTTTCGTCGATTAAGGGTTTGACGAACTTGATCTTTAAATTATAAATTACTAAAATATATAAGTTATATTTTATACTAGCTTTTACCCGCGCCTCCACCCGCGTGAATGTTGGTTTACCGCTATATAAGAAAACCCGAAATATATAAAAAGCCTTGAATCCACTTTTACTTGACCTTTCGTACCGTAATGGCGGCTACTAGAACAGGGATCAAGTTGCATCTTCTATTATTCTGCACTATTTTCAATTCTACTGAAACTATTTTGATGAAACATATGAAACATACCGCAGTATTTAAGTCTGAATAGTACCTTTAAAACTGTAACAGATTGACCAATATCCACCTGTTGGTCTGTGCGTGAACAAACAAACAAATATTGACGGATTTGATTTCAGAAGCTCTTAATTAGTAATTAGACCAACAGGTGGATTTTGGTCAATCTGTTACAGTAGAGAAGGACTAATCCTTCTGAGGAGGTCTTTTTTTAATAAATTTGAAATACAAAATTTGAGATTTATAGTTAAAAAATATATATATATTTTTAACTAAACTTCGCATTTTCAGCTATGTTCAACTGCGATTCAAGTGTAACTTCAGTACGCAACCCCACGCAATTTTGTAATATTTTTTATCGCCATAACAACACGTATTCTTCTGCTCGTTACCTGACAATTATCGACATAACTGGATCGCGGCGTGCACGAGAACGTGGAAGGTTGGCTGTATTTGTGTGCCTTGTACGCGTCGCGAAGACGTGCCGTCCAATGACATACATATTAGTATGTACAAGTCAACTGGCAATAAGTATTATACATACATTGATACAATCACGCCTTTTTCCTTGGCTCTCTGGTGGGCATTCGGCCCCGGTCTACCACGTGACAGGCGGGTATACTGCCCACTATACTACCAAAGAATTGAGGTAGGCAGAGACCACTTCTTTCCAAGTGGAAAGAAGTGGCTACGAGAAAAGTGGCTATCCGTAGCCCACGTTCCCGTCGGAAACGAGAGGTGTCGGGTGGTGAACCACGACGCCGCCATTTTTGTAAGATTCAAAAGCATTAAAGTTCCTCATTGCGTTCCCAATAAAAGAATAGAAAGATGAAAGGAAAGGGTGTGAGATAGGAAAGGCGTATTGAGCAAGGAATATGGAATTTGGGAAAAGGACTAAGATGTAGGTTACTATTATCTTGGAAGGTGTAGGAAGAGAGAGTAGACTACTACTGGACTTAGGTATATCGGGCGACTTAAGTATATATATAAGATATTTAAAAACAAACTACTCAGATCGAGTAATTAAGGGCTTCTGAAACCAAGTCCATCGATGTTTGTTTATTCGAAAAAACCAAAGGGTATATTTTGGTTAAACTGTTACAGTCTTAAAGATACTATTCCGACATAAATATTGCGGTATGTTTCATCAAAATCGGTTTGGTAGAATTGAAGATACAGCTTGATCCCTGTTTTAGTAACCGTCATTAAGGTACGAGAGGTCAAGTAAAAGTCGTTCTAAGGATTTTTATATAAATCTATATATAATTATGTAAAATAAAAAGACATTATTTATTCATAATTGTATTAGAATGCACTTTTTATTCTCATGATGATCATTCTCTTCGCACCCACTTTATTATCTCAGCACTGCCCAAAGGTAGACTGGTGGAGAATAACCCGGGCATTAAATCCACCTTTGTTTTATAAGAAGAGTATAAAGCACTTATTACGCATATTTTGTAAGGAATTTTAATAGTCGAAGAAGAATCACCGCGAACTCCTTTTGCGTGAATTAGCAGAATCATCGTAATCATATTTTCCTTATTTTTAAGTATGTTGTAATAGTATGTTTGTTTATTACCATTTTTCAGTTTATTATTACATATTAGTTTAATGTATCCTCACGTATGTATTAGTATGTAATAACCGTTTTATTCTCTCATCTCATCTCATCTCACAACTTCTTTTCGTCTGTGAATGCACCTACTTATTTGTTGTAATTTACTACCCTAAGGATGACTGGTAGAAAATGCCTAAGCCATTAATTCCGCCTGTATGTACTTCATACATATAACATGTGTTTTATGTATGAAGTGTAAATAAATCAATAAATAATATATATACATATACTAATTTTTATAAACTATATATCAAAATCATAGCTATAAGTAAAATTTAATATATGTATTTACGAGTATATTATTCGTAACTATTTGATGGTGATTAGATATAGATTAATGGTCAGGGAGTACTTAGTCTTTTAGTCTGTCCGGCGAATAGACTTAAGTACACGGGTGAGCGACCCCGGCCCCGCGAGCTACTACTGTCTCTTCCTACTCTTTCCGAGATAGTAGTATCCTATACCCTATAGTCCTTTTCCTAAATTCCATATTCCTTGTTCAATACACCTTTCCTACCTCATCCTTTTTCCTTTCTGTCCACTAAGCCGTGGATACGCAATGGGGAACTTTAATCACTTTGAATCTCATAAAATGCCGGCGTCGTGATTCGCAACCCGACACGTCTCGTTGCCCATGGGAGCGAACTGTGGGCTGCGGATATCCACTTTGCTACATTAAGTGATCGTGGCAGGTGGAAAGAAGTGGTCTCTGCTTACCCCAATGGGAAAGAGGCGTGACTGTATGTATGTANAATAGTTGCTGCCTGCTCTTATGGGATGTTGGCGTGAGTGTATGTATGTATTTGATAATGTAGAATATCTTAAATACGTTCGTATATAAATTTAACCTGTGACTCTGATTGTTGATTGATACGATGAGGTGTCACCCCGCTGGTAGAAAGACAGCTATAGCTAGGTATCGTACAAACTAATCGTAATTTGTATTATTTATTATTTATATTATTTTTTCATTGATTATCAGTTATCTAAACGATGAAATCTACTAAATTACCAGTAGTTAATGTATACGGTATGTCATTTGTACTTTAATAAAAAAAAAACAACATTATTCAACAATGTTCCCGTATTTTTTCCAATGGGTTCCTTTTTTTCCTGGCATGCCTTTTAAGTTCTGTCGTTTCCATTTATCAAAATTGCCGGGAAATATCCCGGCAATTTTGAATTTGGAACTGTTCTATATTCGAATGTGTTTAAATTTTGAATCTTAAAACAGTTGA
>WUAW01016710.1:3575-30168 GCA_017165845.1 Thaumetopoea pityocampa | reverse complement strand
TATATATATATATATATATATATATATATATATATATAAGTTGAAAGTATCTAAAATAATTTGATTTATACAGATATTTTTATATAGGGTTCCAATAGGAGTTTCTATCGCATATGTGCATAGCCTCTAAAGAAAAAGGGGGTTCAAGAAGGAATTATGGATAGATAGAGTAAGTAATCTATAACTATGGAGTACTCCCTCTGTCTATCTATAATTCCTAGTTAGTGTATGGTTTTCTTTATGGTGTAAAATACAGCTATTGTACAACAATTAATAAAGTTTATTACACAAAATTACAAGCAAAGTGTATACTGGGCGGTCTAACTGCAAGCTGCTATCTCTTTCAGACAAGTTTTGGATGGACAGAATGCAGGAACGTTATGAGAGAGCAGTCAATTATAATCCACAAAACAGAACTCGTTTAGATATATGTTTTTTTATGTTCTGCTTTATTATCTAGAATTTTAATACTCATATTCCACAAAAAAATTACTGATTTTTATATGGGAATAAAATAGGGAGTATCATATAGAAATGAAATGCATATAAACTGGACATAGTTATTCAAATGGCATCCAAGCGACAAATAATTCCAATAAGGCCTAAGTTTCTTTTATAAACCAACATTAAAAATCTGTACGTACCTTGTAGTAAGGCGATAGTTTCATAGCGGCGACACTGTTGATGTGTTCCTTAACTTTGTTAAAGAGGTCGTCCCACCCTCGGATGATTTTGCATTTATTCTGGTAGTTGATCAAATCCAACTCGTAACTCTGCCACGACTCGCGCACCTGTTGTAAAGAATTTCTTCTATATACTGTGTTCATTTATAGCAGGTTTAAATAGATTTTAATCCTTTATTTCAGATAGTGTGTCAGTGGTTTGTATGGACAAGTGAAACTGTTTTTTAATCACAATATTTTGAATAGTATGGTTGGTCGTAATCTACTCTGTGATTGGCGTTGGTACCAACCGTCGGCTTGGTTAATGGTTACCGTGGAACAGGCTTTAAATGGTGGTTATCCATTCTAATTTCTGGTTCAAATTCATTTGAAACCAGGAATTCACATTCATTTGAAACAATTCACATTCATTTGAAACCAGGAATCGCAGACTGAATAGTTTATTATTTTGAAATAATACGACATCGTGTATAATTTTGTCGAAATAATTTCGACACTGGCAATTTCTACGATTTTTTCAATTCATTACGGAAATCTGATCAAGCTTAGTCTGCAATAATTTTTGATTCCATATCCGACATTTGTTAACAGTTTCACAAATATAAACACACGGAAAGGTATCCCGGTGTCTTCTTCGCAAATAAGGAAGAAGAAGCAGGAAAAGACCTGTTTGTGTCTGAATGACACTACAGGGATAGTACGCTACGTGGATGACGCCAGACACTCGTAAGCGCTCANATTCCATATCCGACATTTGTTAACAGTTTCACAAATATAAACACACGGAAAGGTATCCCGGTGTCTTCTTCCCAAATAAGGAAGAAGAAGCAGGAAAAGACCTGTTTGTGTCTGAATGACACTACAGGGATAGTACGCTACGTGGATGACGCCAGACACTCGTAAGCGCTCGTCCCATTTACTTTGAATAAAACAACAGACCTACTAGGTCGGAAATACAATGGGATCACTGCGGGAGACTGGTCCCGGGGATTAGTCTCTGCATAATTATGCTATTTGGTCGCCGAGAGAATGGGTTCCTAGCATTTGTTGAAAAATGTTTTTGTTTCAAATCTAGCTAAAATTAATACGTAAGTAGACATGATAATAAATATTATTCAAGTACGTAGTTGATCGTGGTAATGTAAAATACCGTAGTAGTACCGACCTGCTTCAAGAACTCCTCAAGCGCCATTTCCCCTTGCGCCACGGATACGACGTCCTTGACTGTGTGCTCGTTGTGCAGCAGATCCGCGTCCCACACCTGTCCCAGCGTGAGCTCCGACAGCGCCCACTCCACGCGCAGCGCGCGGCACAGCTGCCGCCAGTGCCGCTCCTTCAGCGCGTCCGACTTCAGCTCCACTATCAGCATGTTAACCTGACACATACCACACCGCGTCAACACACTGCCTGTGACAGGAAATAAGATGATATGCTTTTAACCTTAACGTTACCAGCGCGGTTTCCGCCGCGACACTCCTGCTGTACGAGTTTCCGCGCTGAAGTTTCGGATAAAAACTCAACCTAATTTTTTTTTAGATTAAACGACAATTACAACTATACCTGTTGTTTTGGAATTCTTGTAAGAAAAGACTTTATGAAAATAATTTCTATTATGTCAGAAATATCAATCAGATGGACGCCGGCACCCGTACCGAAAGGGTTAATTATTCCATTATGAAATTTTTAATATTTCACATGTTTAAATAATTCAAATTCAATGAAATAAGTTTATTTCCTTAAAATGTGGTACAAAGGTGTTTAAATCAATAAAAAGCAGCACATCCTGCCCAAAAAAAAGCATGCAAATAATTATAATCACAATGTTTAAAAAAGTTCAACATCATCTCAACTGAGCATAAAATTAAGATCAATTTTAAAGAGTATCTAGTGAAGATAAAAATGCATCATAATTTCTAAATACCTATCTTCTTTACCATAGCATTAGTAAAATAATAATATTAATAATTTCAGAATGGATATAGAATCCTTCCCCAACTAAACAGGGAGATTTGCCATGATATCCGTGTTAGGCAGGTTAGTCTTATCATATCAGGTTAGTCTTGTCATATCACAGAAATCTTTAATCAGTTCGCATGACTCTTAGGGAAAAAAAGCCTCACAAAGGTCTACTTCTCAGGCAATTTTAATAATTATCGCTGGACTCGTGTAAAGATAAGTAGTGCACTTTCGCTTTTATTATATGAGTATGGTTGTGTGGATGTATTGGGCAGAAAGAGAGAGTACGTCTGTATGAGATTTCTTGATATGGTTGCTCTTGCTGCAACAGCAATCGTATCAAGAAATCTATCATGTCCGCGGATAAACTAAGAATAGGTCAAAAACCGAACCAAACAGATGAAAAAATTAAGAAACTTGGAAATACCTTTGTGTAAGACTGAAGCAATTTCCGTACGTATTCATAGCTGTCGTACATGCGCAGACGAGCCGGTAGCTCCTTCAACTCGTTGAGCATGGCTTCGAGTTGTTGCCTAACAATTTATAAAAAAAAACAATATCATAATTTATGAATAAACATTTGTATTGATTATAGTAATTCCTTCCTTTGCTCCTACAGTAGACTTAGAAGGGCTAATGACGATGATAGGATCTCTGTTTAAAAATGTAATCATTAAAAACACATTATTGGATTACAAGCATACATACCGATAATCTTTGAAGAGTGATCAGCGACATTTGAAATAACATTATGATTGCAGAACGTCCACTTTTCACCAAAACATTCTCAAACAGCTCACGTAATAGGAGCTGAGCGCCTATCATCGAGAGTATTATGTTCTTAATAGATAACTTTCTTGAAAAGTCCAAGGTTAATCACGCCATCAAGAAAATGAACTTACCTGAGTTTCCTAGGTTGCACAGAAAGCCAAGGCTTCTCTCTGATGTCGTCTATTTGCGTCCAGATTTTGCTGAGCGACGACCACACGCCGCGCAAATCTTGCAACTCTTCGAGGGCGACAGTCATACGCTCATTGTTAACTGAACTACCTATAATGTTAATACGTAATTTTAATTATTATTACCTATTATTTATTACGCTGTGTGTCACCGGCATAATAATAGAATTGCACCATCTCTTTCCGTGGATGCTGTGAGAATCACTCACGGCATGTACCAGGATAATGGGCGGCAGCGTTGTTCTGTTATTCAGTCAAAATCTACTGCAATCTCCAAGACAACTGCCAAGCGTGGAGATTATGGCAAATCCCTCCTTTTTAAGGAGGCCCATGTCCAGAGGTGGATTTCTACGGTCTGATGTTGATGATTTATTACTTATGATTCAAAGAAATTATTTCTATTAATTTCTCTAAATGAAGGTATGGAAACGGCGAAGTGCGTGAACCTACTAGGTGTATTTATTTGAGAAATTATTTTTTTTTTTTAAATTTTAGAATTTAAAGATTTAATGATTTAGTAAAAGCTGTGAACTGCAATTTTTCATACATTTTTAATTACAAACTTCAGAGATAGATAGTATTATTAAAAGCATCGATATCATGATAGGTCCTAAGGTGAAGAATTATTTTTGCTGACAAGAAAAAGATTTTAATACTAGCCATGAGTCTCTCTTCAGTAAAATTAACTTTGATATACACTAAGTCCTTTGTCCAACAGTGGTTTATGTAATATGTGGATATAAGTTATTAAACAAGATTCATCGAAAGATTATTAAAAAAATATTACACGGACTGAGTAAAATGTGCACTAACCAGTATCGTGCAATTCAAGAGCCTCCTTAGCTTTAGCGACATTATCTCGTTCGTCTTTCAGCCTCGTGTATCTGGTTTCCATGGCCTGAAGTCTAGCAAGAGCATCTTCAGGTCTGGTGGAGCCATCAGTGGGTTTGCTGCGTTCCCATTCTGTTAGGAACTCGACAGTACGAGCCTCAACGGCTTTGTCTTCTGCCACAATCTTTTGTTGAAGAGAAGCCACCTGGAAGAAATTCAATATTACACTAATTATAAAAACAATATATATATAAAATACATATATTTAGAGAATGGAGGGCGTTTTTTTTCAATTCTCTAAATATATGTATTTTATATATATATATATATATATATATAAATATATATATATTGTTTTTATATTTAATACATGTACAACTAACACAGGTTGTGTTTCTTTTTATGTTCTCAAATATTACACTAATGTAATTTAAAACTGGTCATTATTAGTTACTTTCTATTCAATGGTCAAATAAAATATACGTTACCCAACAATGTCATAAAAAGCTGTTATGAAATTGAATGACAGGATATATGTAATAATTAAGATTGTCCAGAAGATTTTGGCTCATTTAAACACTTCTTTTTCTTTTTTGGTTTATGGCGTTTGACCTATTTGGTACAATTCTGCCGGTATCCTTTATGAAAGTATCATAAATTTAGGGGGCGGTGATCGGTGAAGATAGAGAATTTTGGTATTGGGAGGATAGGTCCTAGGGCTTCGTCGAAGGACCTTCTGTCCTCTCAACAGTAAAATTCTCTATCTTCACTGATCATTACCCCCTAAGTTTATAATTCTTTCATATCGGATACTGGCAGAATTGTACCAAATTGGTCAAACGCTATAAACCAAGAAAGAAGAAGTGTTTAAGTGAGCCTAAATCTTCTTGACAATGTCATTAAAGTCCACCTAAAATTAATTTTTACAAAGTCACCTGAGTTTGAATAGAGGAGTCCTTCCTGCGCATGATTTCATTGAATGCACTCCATTCGCCTTCGATGTTGTCAACATGCAGCCATTGTGCTGGGAATTGGAATCTAAGAAAACACGTTGTGATATCAATAAACGTTTACCTTTTTTAGTCATATTGAGACATACTAATTGCCCGAAGTCTACTAAAAGAAAAAAAAATTGTAAATTGCTTGGATTGTACCTCTGTCTTTCCAGTATGCGCTGGGCTTCCCTATAAACATCGACTTGTTTCTCCCAAGCAAGTACTTCTCTCTTCAGTTGCTGCACATAGGTAATCAAGGACACTGCATCACTTGTGGAGGCCGCCTCTGGAAGAACATTTTATTTATGAGTTATCAAATCAAACCACATTTAAAATTCCATAACTTGACGAATTAATATCTATCAAGCACTATTTAAACGTCAAGATTATAAAAAAAAAACTACAATGAACCAACCAGTATTCAGATAATTTTGAGTCTATTTTTGGCACTAGTCATATACAAATTGTGAATAATTAAGAATGAAATGAAAGGTTGTTTTCAATCATCGATATCCAAAGTGGTCTATAGACCGACCACAGGGGTCCACGATGACCTGCAAGGGGTCCATGCCAGTTGATAAAAATAGATTTAAAACTGATAAATTTGGAAAAATTCAATATTGGCTAATCAGGGAGTCTACCCAAAACAGGAAAACATGGCAAATGGTCGACGAGACAAAAAAAATTGAGAGCCTCAGTTTTAAACAAATATGTATGGATATGTAATTACACAAATATAACACGTATTCATGTATAATATTAATATCAGCAGAACAATAATAATGTGGAAGTGCTCAACGAAGAGCGACTATTACTACTGTTAAAAGGGATGAACGACAGCTCATAATAAATAATACTGCTTGGCAGCTTTATTGACATTCGCTGACCAAATAGTTGGATATGGGAAAAATAATATATAGCAAAAATAATTCTGGATCAAAAGGTCTAAACTGTACATAAATCAGAAAGTCAACAATATAAAAATATTTAGGTAAGTGCGTAAATCACGGGTACTCCGAATCTTTGACATAATATAAACTCTTAGATTAATTTATAAAACGTCTCTACATAATAGCCGACACAATGTAGTCAGTAGTTACCTATGGTCTGTTGTTCGAGCTGACTGCGCGACTTGGCGAGCCGCGAATGGAACTGCACCATTTCCCCGCCAAGCAGCGCGCCGAACTTGCCGAGCACTTCCTTGTGCCACGCGTCGTACTTCAGCGCAACCTTGCTCTGCACGCGGGCGAAGTCGATCACCACCGGGCCGTATTCGCGACGAGTGTCCGATGTGTCAAACGTTGTACGAGATTTCCTGATGAGCAGTTTCGAAAATTATCTTCATAAACTCGTTCACAGGGAACGGCTTTGCCATATTCTTTACTTTTGGCAGACATATTGAAAACAGCAGTAAATTGTTGTTAAATAAAGATGGTGTCCATTACTCCCTTAATATACAGACGATCACATTATTTCCCCACTTTGGTATATCGATCATTAGGCGTTTAATATAAAATTATATTCTATTGTAATATTATCTTGCTATCAATATTTAATAACCACATATTTGCTGTTCATTCTGGATGATAGAGTGCTTCATAGTGGAGACGGAAAGCCGCTCAGTAATTGTAAAAAATGGTTTAGGTTAGTACAAGTGTGAATAGTTTAGGGAAACAAAGAATGGTTTGAAGTTTCGCATCCTAGAGAGTAATAAAATTATTTCATCAAATAATAGAGAAATATATATAAAAGAGAAGCTAGAACAGAGAAAATGTGATACGTTGAAAGTAATTTTTGAAATACGTGTAAGGCTTTACATATAACTTTGTATTCAGTTATTATCAAATATACAACTAGAGAAATTAGAACAGAGAAAATGTGATACGTTGAAAGTAATTTTTGAAATATCTGTAAGGCCTTACATACAACTTTGTATTCAGTTATTGCACAGAACTAAAAAACGTCACTAAAATGTCTCGTACATAGATCGATATCTGTTGAAATATCTAGCATGTGTATAACATTAGGTTTTAGCAAACACAGGCACGAACATACCAAAATTCACTCGTGTATTATATTTACTAGCTGTTCGCTGCGGCTTCGCTCGCGTGTTTAGTTTTTTTAATTTTAATTTTTAATTACTGTAGTCTCTTTGTAAACGACGTTTGCGGTGCACCATTTTGAGGCTAAAATTACTAAGCTAATTCACCCCCTTAGGGGAGAAATTTTGAAAGACGCCGATATACGTGTACATTTATTTCTAACCAGAAAAAGGTATATAAAATTTAGTGTTCTACCTTCAAGTGACGAACTTCCCATATAAACTTACAACCCCTAATTCACACCTTAGGAGTGAAATTTCTAAAAATCCTTTCCTAATGGATGCTTATAACATAAAAGGCATCAACGGCCAAAATTTCAAGTTTGTAGTCCCAGCGGTTTAGGCTCTACGTTGATGAACCAGTTAGTCAGGACAAGATATATAGATCCAATGAGATAATTAATAAATGGTGGTTCAGGTTAATCTATGTAACGAAATCATCTGTTATGTTAAGAATTAGTACACGCAATAATAACTCACTTGATATCATTCAGACACTTGATCCAAAGGGTGATGTCTTCTCCAAGTCGACCATACAAGCTTTCAGGCTGGAGATCCCATAATGCTTGGTAACTGTGAAATATCATCATCATCACTGGACATTAATAATTATCGATGACATAAAAATAGTTATTGATAAAAATAATAAGACTTGATGGTAAAAATGTAAACAATTACTGTCGTCCATGCATGTCGTCACAATCATCGAAGAGCCACGCCAAGTGTTGCCGACCTTTTAATAAGACTATCATTATGAAATCATTTAAGACAAGTCCATTGTTGGAATTCTAGGTCATATAATGACCGCCTGTGACTTGTCTGCATCTGCCGTCTACCTTAATTAGGTCAACATACTGTTCTTACTGTCAAAATACTGTTGTTACTTACCGAAGCCATTCATCGACGTATTCTCGAACCTGAGATATCTTCTGTTCGATAGCACCATACGCATTTTCTAATGGGGAGGATCCGCCAGGCAACTTTGTGAGCAAGTTTCGGTACGTCGCCGTCTGGGCGCGCGCGACACCCACCTGATATCTGTAGAATACGAGAGGTTCAATGATTGCTTTTACAATGGCCTATCGTGACCAACTGATATCAATTTACATCGTGAAATATTAATTATATCAAATGTTATTAATTTTAAATTAAGCTTATTTAATTTATTGTAAATGATACATTTCACACTGTTTATAACATTTAGCTTTTACGTCTTATTGCACTCTGTTATACTATCACCCCAGCAGATTATTCTATTTTTTATACTTGAAACTAGTGATTGTAGCAACAGAAAATTTCGATTATCGATTGACTGATACGCAGAATTGATTTTCTGTCACATGCAGTAGTGTGTAAACTTAATTATTAATTATGGGGTTAATTATCTATCAGAACACAAAAAAATATATGGGACCAATTCTATCATATATTCGCCCAAACAATAAAAAATCCAAATTAGTACACATTTGAAGCTGTAAAAGACATACATAGATAAAAAGAAAAATTACTTATTTTTCTTTTTGTTAATAACCGCCTGCTATTTCGAAGCTGGTTAATAATAGGTGATAATTGATTGATGTAACATTTCTTCGTATGCTCGGTTTAAAATTGATGTAATCTTGTAAAGATGTAAAGATAGTAAAAACGTATTTCTTTATATGGGGTATAATTTGCTGGACGCTAGTACGAAGTTACGTCGCCAACCTTGTATGATCTGTTAAAAAGCAAATAATCTGTTGGATCGAGTATAGTAATGAAGACTTAAAGGTGACATTAAACGTTTATATGTTATTAATTCATTATGATTACCGTTTATATTTTCAGGATTTGGTCAATTATCTATCTAACATTTAACCAAGATCAAAAACTCGTACCTTGTACTCTGCAGTCTGTGTTGGCTAGTGACGATGGCCTGCCAAGCGAACATCTGCCGCATGAGTTGGAAGCGAGCGTCCTCCAACGATGGGAAAAGATACATTTGCTGGTTCGTGATGCGCACTTCATGCACTACGCGGGTGATCTGTTTTGAAGATAGGTAACGTAAAAGACTTTTATCAGTTTTTTTTTATATCAAATACCTAGCAAACTAGCATGCAGCCATGTGTTGTTGGAATGATTTCAACAATTAACTTATTAGTATAGGCGAATTTTCTAATTCGAATGTCAAGTTAGTGGTATGCTATTTCCTTTATTGAAATAATCATTAGCAATTGTCAACAGAGAGTTTGCTGTTCAAATCCTAGACATTCGGATATGAAGCCGAGGCCATATGAGTCAAGTGACATTATTATGTTGACATATTATTGTTTGTATTTTTACGATACAAACTGTATGTATCGTCAAAAAATCAAGATTACCTGTGGCTCGCCACCTGGCTTGTGTGTAGGCTCGGTGGGCGAATAAGTGTCCATGGATAGGTCGAGTTCACTGGTTTTGCCCAGTAGCGCCATGGTCCAAGCTTCTATGCCGGCTTGGAGACGAGCGGCGAGACTTTTTTCAACCTGTACCATGAAAGTGGTCTTATAACTGGAACACGTATTCTGTGGTTATAAGTTAATTTTGAACTGATGATAACTAAGGAGAAAATAATAATAATAGCCTCTTATATAATAATAACCTATATATATCTTATTATATGAATATAATAATAATAGCCTCTTGCAGTTTCTAAATGTCACTTCCATATAAAAATGGTTCACCCGTAACTATGTTGCACATAATTTGTATGGACTCAATGCTTGAGGCGGTATAGTATATTTCTTGTGAGACCTTTTATAGTCAAGAGTGAATAATATCATACATCATTATCATCATCAACATCTCCAGTCCATATTTGTTCCCACTACAGGGGTACAGACCTCCTTTACTCATGAGGGGGATTAAGCCGTAGTAGTTCATTGTGTCACAGAGATCAAAATTTCTACGAATGCATTAGTTATGTCTATGATCAAACTGTGTAACGCAACCCGTTTATGAAAATACTTTTCATCTCTTAGATTTGAAGTGTAGAATTTCTTTAGCCATTTATAATACTATATAATCTTTTATACTATAAAGTTCTGGTGAATACCTCCTCATCAAGGCGCTGCACCCACAAGTGCAGATTGCTGTATTGCCTCAGCGACAAGTCGTCAATGGCACGCTGCAGTCGGCTCAGGATATCAGCCAAACTTTGAGCCGAGTAGGGGCAGGTTTCCAGGGAGCGCGCGTCCACGGAGATTTGTTCTTCAACAGCCAACAGATCTTCAACCTGTTACAATTAAAATTTTCAACACTGGTGTGAGAATTTTATTGAGTATTATAATATTATTTGCATCCTATATTAGTTTTCATAACTCATTTACCGTTAAGGTAGGCAAAATTGAGCGCGGTCAAACACTAGCTAGAGAGAGAGAGAGNTATTATATGAATATAATAATAATAGCCTCTTGCAGTTTCTAAATGTCACTTCCATATAAAAATGGTTCACCTGTAACTATGTTGCACATAATTTGTATGGACTCAATGCTTGAGGCGGTATAGTATTTCTTGTGAGACCTTTTATAGTCAAGAGTGAATAATATCATACATCATTATCATCATCAACATCTCCAGTCCATATTTGTTCCCACTACAGGGGTACAGACCTCCTTTACTCATGAGGGGGATTAAGCCGTAGTAGTTCATTGTGTCACAGAGATCAAAATTTCTACGAATGCATTAGTTATGTCTATGATCAAACTGTGTAACGCAACCCGTTTATGAAAATACTTTTCATCTCTTAGATTTGAAGTGTAGAATTTCTTGTTATTTTTAGCCATTTATAATACTATATAATATTTTATACTATAAAGTTCTGGTGAATACCTCCTCATCAAGGCGCTGCACCCACAAGTGCAGATTGCTGTATTGCCTCAGCGACAAGTCGTCAATGGCACGCTGCAGTCGGCTCAGGATATCAGCCAAACTTTGAGCCGAGTAGGGGCAGGTTTCCAGGGAGCGCGCGTCCACGGAGATTTGTTCTTCAACAGCCAACAGATCTTCAACCTGTTACAATTAAAATTTTCAACACTGGTGTGAGAATTTTATTGAGTATTATAATATTATTTGCGTCCTATATTAGTTTTCATAACTCATTTACCGTTAAGGTAGGCAAAATTGAGCGCGGTCAAACACTAGCTAGAGAGAGAGAGAGAGGAGAGAAAGAGAGAGAAGAGAAAGAAAGAGCGAGAAGAGAAAGAGAGAGAAGAGAAAGAAAGAGAGAGAAGAGTATGAAAGCTGAGAGCTCTAACAAATTTTAGATTGTGTTAAGCACGAACCATTTGATATCGTACTAAATTACAGTACACATATTATATATAGTCTGTTAGACGATGTTGGTACTTTATAACTAAACCACTAAACTGCTTGTGTTAACACAAGCAGTTTAGTGGTTTAGTTATAAAAGCTCAACTGCTCAAGCTCATCAAATCAGAATCAGCTCAATTAATTGAGCTGATTCTGATTTGATGAGCTTGATTCAGATTCTGATTTGAGCTGATTCGGAACTGATTCTGATTTGAGCTGATTCGGAACTAATTCTGATTTGAGCTGATTCAGTTCTGATTTGATGGAGAAATGGATATGATACAAAGGTCGGATAATCTATAGGACAATCTATAAATAATCATCAAACTATTTGTGTAGGAGAAACCACTTAAAGTTTTGAAAATATGTGAAATATGTCCCTGAACAATAGCTAAATGTACAATTTGAACAAAAATATCTTTAACCAAGTATATAATTTATAATCTTTGACTTTCATTCCAAATCCAACTAACCTTTTCTTGGAACAATAACACAACTTCGCTCAGTTTCTGAACATATGGATCCAACTTGTAAGACTCCCACACGAGGGCCATACCCTCTGACACCTGGTTCAGTACATCGCGTCGCAGTCCAGCCACAAGTGGAATTATAGAAGCTTTATCGCGAATCTGAAAATGCACATTTCAGTTAATATAAGCGAGAATACAACATTGCTAATTTTGGTAAGTGTAGTGATATCAAAAAGCAATATCGACCGTATAAAAATAACACTAAAATAAAATAACTATTACATCGAGAATAAAACAAACGACAACTTTAAGAGTTATACGTAAATTAAATTATACAAAAAACTAAGCATTAACTATAAGCATTTAGTATAAAATTCGGTGAATATCTGTGAAATAAAAACATCTATTGTATAGGTTGTAACAAAACGTATCTGACCCAATGTGTTTATTACTATAATTAAAACTGGTATCTTTTATTTATAAGAATATAGACTCATGAATATAGCTTAAAAACCTTTCTTGATTAGAGCTATACCTTTTTGTAGTGTGGTTCCGGCATAATACTAGGGTCACTTCGTCTCATGCCGTAAATGTCGAAAAACCAGTCGAGTCACACAGCAGAGTATGGAGTAGCAGCATTATCATCTACTGTGATGTACATGAGGCTTATCAGAAACCGACAAATCCTTTTTTTAATGGTCGATGTCTATATACACTAGCTGATCTCAATAGTGTAATGAACTTAGTAGAAAATATATTTTACCATATTTTAATCTATACCCGTCGTTTATCGTATTTGTATATCAGAGCTATTTACAAATCCGGCTTAATTTTTTTAATGTTTAAAAGCAATGTAGAAGAAATAAATATATCGAAAGACACAAAGCAGTAACACAATGGTTACTTTGAAATATTAGTGTCAAGGCTTGGGTCAGATACCACATTCGTTACAATCTATCTAAAATGACGTCATGCAGCCTAAAAAATTCAACTACCTTTGTATGATTCCTATTATTTAGCTGCACAAATAAAAAACGTACATGTGTTAGTGACGTCACACACAAACGTTATATACATTGATTTATGTGTAAGAAAAAAATTTAGATGACTCACATTGCTACAATAAAAAAGTATTATTTATAAACAAAATATAATAAGTAAAATTTAGATCAAACTATTAAAATATAAAAAAATAATAAAACAATTTGATATAATGTGAGAATTCTGACCGAATAGGAAAATATTAGGCCAAACCATTGAACTGTATTTGGCGCGAAGAAAAATCCATTTAATCGAAAACAAATATATTAAAAAAAGAACGTAGCTACGTGAGTCCATGATGGACCCCATCTCAGCTGAATTTTTAGCTTTTTTACGCTGCAGCGCTTATTCAGCAGGAGCCGAAAGAGACTTATAAATTCAATATTTGTGCTAGTGTTTAGTGGTGGTTGAAATATGTGAGTTCACACTGTGCTTGAAAGAAAAATAATAGCTGATAGAGTTTAATTTAAGATTACCTTTTCCAGTGTCCGTTCATATGTGCGAACACTTTCAATGAGCGAGATAGCGAATGGGTAGAGTTGGTTCGCCTGATGTGCTTTGTTCACTATAGCCAGCGGCACCCTGGAATAGAGACGGGTTAAGTAACACTTATTACGGCCGCATGTTAGAAATCTTACCTATAATCTATCTCTAACATCTGGTTTAGTCCAGACTTTCGTAAGTACTAAAAACAGTCAGTGGGACGTGACTTTCTGACTAAAAATATCAACAGACTAATAAAACGTAAACGTTACCTATCTAAATCTTAAGCACCTGAAATCTAAAAAATAAAATAATAATAAAATAGTAGTACCTGAATCCTAAGTTCTTCAGATTGCGCACTTCCTTGTATAGGGTGATTATTTCCGGTAAGAAGTTGACCTTCAGTTTCAGTATGGTACCAGTTTTGCTGGAGCGGGCGCGCACCGACTCTATAGCGAAGATGCGGCCCGACACACCGAGATTACGCTGTTGAACCTACAATAAAATCCCATTCTTATATATGAGATCTTGTAATAATTATTTACGAAATGATAAAATATTTTTAAAAGAGCAACCATTGAGTTATTGACCACCTAAGGATATGTACAGAATTTCATATTTGTTTTGTGGATAAATATTATATATAACCATAAACATAGGCATGCCCACACAAATCTTACTGTAATAGATAGATAGTCCTTTATTAAAATAAATATAATACAGATGCAGTATACGATAGTTTCTTGAGTGATCTATAACTAATTAATTTAAAAAACTATAACTTTCCAGGATATAATAATATTTTTCTGAACAAAGTACTATTTGATTTAAAAAAAAAACAATAACCTGAGTGAATAGGCACGATCGGCCGGCCACGATTACCAAGATATAACTTGAATAGTAGTATTTTATATAATTTTAGTTGAATTAACCCATTAAGTGTCAAACGGACAATTTTTCGGCTCACTTTTCAACGATTATTCCTCCTATGATATCGATTCGTGAAAAAATACGGAATTTAGAAATTATTGGTCGCCATCTTGGATCCGCCCTTTTGAATTAGGAAAATCTGATAGCGCATTATAATCAGCGCCTTCTAAAAACACTCTACTAATTTTTGCGTACAAATACGAAATTTGGATGATTTTGATCGCGTTCTTGGATCCGCCATTTTGAATTCAGAAAATCTGATAACGGATTCGTAGTCAGCGACCCCGATAACCCTTCACCGATAACCCTAAGCTCATCATGCAAATCCCATCAAATAAGACACTAGTGTTCGGAAGTTTTAAGTCGGAAATACAAGACAATTTTCGGCTTCGAGTTGCCATATTGGACTCCACTATTTGATTTCCAAGATCAGAGTCCATGGACGCAAAATATAGACCCCCGGAGGGATCCCCATTGAATTTCGATAAGATAATTCTGATTGAATAAAATATTGCAGTGAAAAATGAGTATTTTTTATTCTAAATAAACAAACTTTTCAAAAAAATCTGAGCCAGGTTTCTGAAAAATGAAGAAATTTTGCGTCAGAAATGAGCATTCCTGATTTTTTTAGGACCGATATTACAAGAGGAACAGCTGTTGAAAAATATGGCGAAATGTCCGTTTGGGACTTAATGGATTAATTAAAATTAATATCACTAGTAAAATGTATAGTGAATAAATGTTTTACCTTACGAGCCCAATCATCAAAAACTTCTTGGGTGTCCAGTTTAAGACGGAAGCTGTCACCATCTGCCTTTAACTTTTGGCCCTCAATATGATTCTCCCAGCCCTTACCTGTTAAATGAATATAATAAATATACTTCGATTTTACTTTAGAATATTCATCTAATCTTATAAAATATCTCACCTAGAACATCTTCAACTCTTTTCAAATAAGCAGTTAGTTGATGATCGATTTGCTTCGCCCAAATGATGGAACCAGCCACGGGGGGCAAATCACGCACCAGTGATAGACGGCTGCATTTTGACTGAGGATATTGTACCTAAAACCCACGCAAGTTAGTAAATAGGTGCATGGGTAATTTAAAAAAATATATAAAAATTCAATAATATAAAAATTATCTATACATATAATAAAATCGTAAACGGGCCGTGTCTGTACATTGAATATTTTTTCAAAAAACAACCCATACAGGTTTTACTTATGTTGACGGAGTCAAAAATATAGTTTTTAAAAATGTAATTTATTTGTCTGTTTGTCTGCGTTTGTGTACGATAATCTCAGAAACTGCTGAACCGATTTGAATGCGGTTTTCATTGATGCATTGTGGCAAGCTTCCTGTAACATTTAGTGTTTGTTTCATTCTTATTAAGGCCGGAGAAAACAATTTATTTATAATTTCGCTCATACCGAATATACAAGCTAGTATACAAATATATTTTTAAATTTTATACTATTACTGCAAGAATGTTTCTGTAAGTACTGCAGTGTATTTGTATCTGGAATGTTATCTGAATAACAATTTCAAATTGAAATTTAAAAATAAAACAACTTCTAGCTTTATTAAAATAATTTATATTCACGTTGTCAAATTGATATAAGATTTTGCATTAATGGTATTCAATTGTGACATTATGATTCGTGAGAGTGTTTGTTGTTCTCAAGAAACAAATTTAATTAATTTTGAGCTGTATTTTTTTGTTTCTATTTTGTGTATTTGACAGTTCATGAAATCTATAAAAAAAACGATTTATATTAAAAGCATATACTAATATAAATATATAAAATCTACCAATATATACTAACATAACGTAAATTTTTGGTATTTCACACAAAAGTGGTTCACGTACGTTTAACTTTGTGTGAGTCGCGGATGAAACGAGTCATTACCTTGAACTTCTCATGTAACGCCTCAATGTCGTCTTTGACGCGCTGTATTAGCTGCGTCTGGTACTCGCGGATGGCGCCGCGGATGTGCGGCCGAACGAACAACGCGTTGAACCGGGAGAAGATGCGGAACATCTCATTCGCGTTCTTGGCCGTGCCGAGCTGGTCGCGCAGGTGGGCCGTGATGCGGGTTTCCACGCGGTCTGGAGGTATGCAGTTGGTACGTATTCATTTTCAAGGTGACCACTTGAGACTGATGGCATAATGTACATAAGAGATGCCTCTTTGTATGGCCATTGCTTATTGTACGCGCTTATATGGCAGCAACGTGAATTGTGCGTGCGTCAATGGGCTATTCTACTGAGAATCCCTATCTCTTATGTCTACTATGCTGGTGGTTTTTTGATGGCACACATACAACCTGCTCCATAAATCAGAATGAGACAGTTCAACGTTTGACTGTTTTAAAAATATATGTATGTTGCTCCAATCTGCGGGAATAGTTAGATTTTAGCAGAATGTGATCTTAATAATTTATTATTTGAGATGGTTTTCTAAAAACAGTAATATCCTATTACCCTGAAAAAGAAGATACAGTGTCATATTGGTTTGTTGATTCGGGTTTGACATATGATCACAGCGACTTTTCAAGTCATGATTGGTTCATAAGTCAATTCATGGTTAGCTTTTCTATATTGCAATCATAAGAAGTGAGAGAGCTTTAGACGGTTTAAGCAATTTTGATCCTAAATTAAGTATTAACTCTACAAAAGAATATGGCAAAGTCACTGTATAAAAATTAAATTTTTATAAAATAGAACGTATTAGTTTCATTTAGCACAGATCTGTTACATTCATACACTCAGGATGGTATACCATACAGGCAGGTAGAGACCACGGTTCGTGACATACTATGATTTTGACACACCTCTCACGTCTGGTACACATTCATACATCTTTACTTTCGTCGATTGGAGGTGCTACGAACTTGATTTATTTGAAACAGATTGTTTATTTGATCAAGGTAAGTTTTCCTGGGCGCCCTCTTTCGACACTTCCACTCGTATTTTATCGGTATAATCGTTTCGTCATACGAATCTTTAAATGACCTTTCTAAATGATCTAACCATTGGATCACTCTTTTCAAATGGAGTATAAATAAAATTCTGAAGAGTGACAGGTAACTGTTAATGGAAAGATTTGGATGTGTGGGATAACATACCGATTCTATCTTCATAACGGCGCACAGCAGCTTCCCAGGCATCGCAACCCTCACGAGAAATATCCAAGCAATCGACTTCTTTCACATTCTCGTACGCAAGATTAACCTAAACAATAAAGGATCAATCAAATTTTTAAAGAACAGTTTCCAGCTAGCTATCACGACATGATGCTCTTTACACTCGGTACTAGTTCACTGAATGTCCCACTGATGAAACCCACATTTTTTGTTAGTAATTAATCTAAATTATTTTATATTTGTTCAACCGTTTTAAAAAAACAGTACATTTTAAATTTATTTTTATTTAATTAAATTTATTATATTAAGTAATTTTACTGAGTAGTAACATTTACCTCTGCAATGGCATTAGCGTCGGCGGCGTCCATGGGCAACGAGTGTGGCTGAGTCGGTTCCACACCGGCGCCGGCTTCAGCGGCCACGGTCGCGCGCGGCCGAAGCACCTTCATAGTGAATAGAAGACCAAATTATAACAATTATGTTTCATTATCACGAAATCCAAAAAAGGGACAGTGATTGTACACGTCAATTATATTATGTCATAGACAGTAGTCGTATTTGAGCGGAGCACAAATTTGAATAGTTTGTAATGTCTAAATTGACTATTAATAATAATCATCATCCACCCATCTACTGTTCCAACGCAGGCCAGTGCCTGAGAGGTCTCCTCTCAAACGATGAAGGTTATGCTGTGTACACCACGCTGACCTAACGCGGGTTGGCCAGAAACTTTGTAATAGAAATAACATTCATCTATAAACATTCATCTATACTAACTTATAAACATTTATCTATACTAATAATTATAAAGAGGTAACATTTGTTTGTTTGTAAGTTTGTATGTAGGGGGTAATCTCCGGAACTAATGATCCAATTCCAAAAATTCTTCACTAGTAGAAAGCTACATTATTGCTGAGTGCAGGCTTTAAATTATATTAATATAATGCATATTAGCCGAGCTATCACAATTTTTGTCTAGCAAGTCGGGAAGCAATACGATTATGAAGAAATTATAGTGCATGCTAGGGAGGCTTTTCGAGTAGATAGGAAGTCCATGTGTGTGTGTGTAGGTATATCAGTACAGTTATAGAGGCCTGATGCGACAATTTTGCAAAATTAATAGTTGTTGGCTAAGTGGAAAGTAAGAGAAGTCATGGAAAATCACCGACCAGATGGACAGATGCCATTAAAGAATGTGCACAAGCCTGGATGGAGCTAGTGCAGAAACTTGACCATGGTGGTCACGACCCTCAGTCATGAGAAATCGACGTCGATGAAGATGTTATATTAGAAAAGTTGAGCTCAAATACCAAATAACATCACTGGTAGGCATTCTGGCCATTTAAAGGCATATAGAGGATTAGTTATCAATACTCCAGGATTAGTTATAATACTTCTGTAGCAATTTACCCATAATTATAATTAAGGGTAAAAAATGTTACAAGCAGACAAGATTATAGTGTTATAAATCTTACTCTAAGCATGACGGTGCGCAGCTGTTCATGATGCCTACGGAACCGACGCATGTGTTCCATGCGCGCTTGGAGTCGTTTGTGCGACGGCGACACGCGCCACACCATCTTCAAGTGTTCGTCGCGCTTCTTCTTTACAATATCGCTATAACAAATATTAACAGATCTTAGATAATTCATTCTTCGGGATTTAGAGCTGACCCTGTAAGTTCTGTATGGCTATTCTTATTGGTCGAAAACCAACAAATGCATATCATCTACAGTCCATATTCATCCCCACTATAGGTGCACGGCCCTTCCCTAATCTGGAGGGGGATTAGGCCGTAGTATACCACGCTGGTCCAGTGCGGATTGGTAGACTTCACATAGCGTTGCAGGTACGCAGGTTTCCTCACGAAGTTTTCTTTTTCAGTTTAGTATACTGATGTCTATAATGTAGACCATATATGAATTAGAAATAATATAGTGGTACGGGCCCGGATTAGAACTTACGACTTTAAGATCGCAAGCTGTGCCTGGCACTACTACACTACCAATGTAGAAAAATGCGAACACATATATCAAACAATAGATACATATTGAGAGCAAGTGGCACTACTGTACGGCTGCACTGGCCTCCTTTCAGAATGAGAGGGTCCAGGATAGACTAAGCACAAGGTCTACCGTCCTGGTCTAATTTGAGTTGACAGACTTCATATGCTATTGAAGAAATTTCTCAAGTATGCAGGTTTCTTCACGATGTTTTCCTTCACCGTTTGAGGTGAGTGATAATTTATTAACATGCACATGGTTTCGAAAAGACAGAAGAAGCCTTGGATTCGAAGTCGAGATCTAAGACATGGCGGTGCATGATCCTACCACTAGGCTATCACTGCTTCTTCTAAATAGCTAAATATAATTTAAAAAAAAAATACCAAATATTATTAACATCTTTTAATTTTCATATCTGTAAAATATTTATATTATTCAACTAGATTTCGAAAAAAAACTATGTTTTAACTATTGTTTAAAATAATCACTGTGGATTTTATTTTTAAGATATCGACTTTAGAAAAATATTAAAAATGTTCACATATCTATAACTGACATAAGAAACAATATTTAATCACATAGTAATATGCTGTTTCCATACGACTCGTAGACTTGCTAATTGTATCTTACTTTATCTAGTTGCTTTTAGAAATGTTAAAGAATGAATCTTGCCTATGCTATGTACTCTATTTAAAAAAAAAAAAATTTTAGCGATAATCAACTATAAAGAATTCATTAAGTGAACTTACCGCAGGAGACCTTGAAGCTTTTCATATTCGTCGTCCCAACAGGAGAATACTTCAAAACATTGGGTCATTACGCGCTCAAAGTCCTCAAACGGTATGTGCATGAGACGGCGCGTACCCAATACCTGAACGTACAAGATCGGTTAATCTGATTCATTTCCTTCTACTCACCAGTATACAGTGCATTGTTTGTCATTTAGCGTTAGTTTTATTACGTATATTTACCTTTAGAAGTTGTTGTCCAAGGTCACGCGAGATCGCCTCAACAAGTCTCAGACCGCGCTGTATCGGATATTTTGTCGAACGGATTTTGCGTAAATGCGAAAAGATTTGTTGGACCGCCAATCTAAAAAACAACAATAAAATATCAATATAAAAACATCAACATTGATTTGTGTGGAAGTATAATGAAACACTGCTGTGTGGCGCCGGCACAGTAATAGCGTCACTTCATGTCTTGCTGTGAATGCTGCGAGAACTAAGGGATGATTATTATCAATCGCTGTCCATTGACAGCAATGTTATTTTGTTATTCAATCAAAATCTACCGCGATTTCCAAGACACCTGCCAAGCATGGAGATTATGGAAAATGCTTGCCCCTCTTAAGGAGAGGGCTCATGTCCATTAATGGCCTTTCACGGGATAATGAAGATAATGAAAAAATATAAGTTTTTATTCTTATAAAAACTTATATTTTTTTCATTATCTTCATCATCCCGTGAAAGGCCACTAATGGACATGAGCCCTCTCCTTAAGAGGGGCAAGCATTTTCCATAATCTTTCCATTTTCAACTTATTTTTCTAACCATCATCATTATTATCCTGAGAAAGTACTCTTCTGGATATAAGCCTGATAAAATGCAACAGTATTGTAGTGCAAACGGATTTAACTTTGAACACAGCACTTAGTCTTTATGTGCCCACCCAAAAATAAACCACTGCAATTAGTGAAATGTCTGCCACGTGCCAAGATTGCCCCTACCGAAGGATATTTTGCCATAGGATCAAATATTTGAGATGAAGCATTTATATAAAAAAATATTTATGCTATAAGCTGTGGAGCTTATAGCATAAATATTTTTTTATATAAATGCTCCCAAGACACCTGCTTATCGTGGGATAAGCAGGTGTCTTGGGGGGCATTTTATGTACCTTGAATTGCAAGGTCAATCGCAGGAGCCATAAAAAGAAAGTGTCCCTGGCAATTATACCTGGTACATATTGGCAATTGATGCATTACCTGATTCTTTCGAGTTCAGTAGCGCTGAGGAGGTCGTTGATGGGGAAGTCTTTCATGAGAGGGTTGTAGTCAGAGACAGTAGCTAGAGCTTGCTTCAAACCGGTGTCAGTGTCGAAGGACACAGTGGCGTGGAAACGCTTGCCATATTTTAGTATCTCCAGAGTAAGGGCAACCTGAAAAAAAGAAAAAAACCAATAAAATTTGAGGTACATGACCTTATAAGAGGGGTAAAGTTGACACCTGAAGTGATTTGTTTTAATTTTGGTTTGTTAAATGATAAAGATACTTAATAATTGTTCTCAAATAAATACATTTTGTCAAATAAATATGATATTAATCGACTTTCAAGAACAGAAAAGAAAATACCTTAGCATCATAATGAAATTAGGTGCGGTGTTTACCTCATAGTTTCGACAGATATTATTTAATTTAACAAACTCATTAATTTAAATATAATGAGAATCATGGAAACATATAAGCAACTGAAATACCTCGATACTCTCTCGTTTCTCTTGAATACGGTGAAGCGCTCTTTCAAGGTTTAACCAGAAAGAAATTTCTTGAAGTGCTGTACCATTCGACGGGTCACGATCTAACTTGGTCACCTGTTAATCAAACGCATTTAATTAGCAAGTTACACTAAACTAAAAAGTTTGGTAATTCGTTCTATTGTTAATTAAGGAAAACCTGAAGTTTGTTCATAATTACCTAGAGAATCATTTGGTTTAGTATTATTGTCCCATCTATATACATATGTATATAGAAATGTTTTTTTATCACATACGCGTTTTTGTATCTTTCATCAGATTGCAATGAACCTTCTATAAGTTGTTGTGTGCACACCTGGGAACGCTTCCGAATTGGTATAGTCCTCGCGGATTGAATCGTAAGCAACAGCTAGTAATGTGACCATGATTACGGATGTACGCAGTAACGCATGTCTAGTACTGTTTTCGAGCCNTTTTATCACATACGCGTTTTTGTATCTTTCATCAGATTGCAATGAACCTTCTATAAGTTGTTGTGTGCACAACTGGGAACGCTTCCGAATTGGTATAGTCCTCGCGGATTGAATCGTAAGCAACAGCTAGTAATGTGACCATGATTACGGATGTACGCAGTAACGCATGTCTAGTACTGTTTTCGAGCGTTACCGTGCGCTTCTGTTCTACAGCTTTTCGTTACATCAGCGACCACTGTGATTTTGGAAATATAATGAGACGGCTTTACCAGTCGCATAGTTTCAATTTTCATTAGTTTTTTAAATTTATAGATATCTGTCGCGAATTAGGGATGTTTGTTTATGAATGATTATAACCATCCGCTTTTTAGTGTAGTAATTCAAATGCAAATTTGGTAGTGTACTATTTTCTTTATTCGAATAATGATTACTAATTAGTAATGATCATACAGGTAAGAACAAGTATCACGTTCGCTGTTCATCCACCATTGAATTAGTCGCCTTTAAATTTAACGATTCGAACGCTCTGTTTATTCAAATTAATTCATTCACATTATTCATAACTTCGCACTGTTATCTCAAGTCTTCTCTAAAAGTCTATGGTGGTCATATACTACATCCATGATGGTCATATACATAAAATATATTATAAAACTGTCTCACCTTTTGTATCTCTTTGATCCAGCGATTAACACCATTCTGTAGTTGGTTAAGGAATGTAGAGTCTTCAACTTTGTCACCGAAGTCCGCAACGCGCGGCTTGCGTCCTTCGTCAGCAGCTCTGTATGGATATCTCATTCAGTGAAACAGTTCATTATTATATTACTATAAATCACGTATAAGATTTTGCCATTAATTTTGTAACAGATGGCAAATTTTAAAGGTCGCTTGATGTTTGTCTGACATTTACGCCTTTCAATAAGAGATCTTATGAAATTATGTAGTTTGATATTAAAATGCGTTTTTTAAATCCATCAAGCTTTGAGACGTTTTTGCGTTAATAGTAGTGTACGGGCAGCAGATAAATAAATAAACAAATACATTTTATATATTTTTTTATTTTTATAGGTAGGTACTTAATATTATACATATTATATTAAACGTAATGTAATATGTATCTTTTGACGCTACTTATAAGCGACTGATGCGAGAGTGCGAGACACGTGGTAGCTAGCACAAACTGGTTTATTCCGGTTTTAACGCAAAATGTCTCCAAGCTGATTTATCTGTATATTATTAGACATTTGATTTTAAAAATAGTGATGCATTGCAATCATGCAACTTTTTACTAAGTCTACTTCACCTAAGTACCGATTTTTAGCACGAAAATTAAGAGCATTTCCTCTCCTTATAAGAAAGACCCCTCAACGATTTCTTTTAATTTTTATTTTGCAAAGTATGTAGTTGGTACGATATTTATTGAATTTCAGTATGTACAAATTTGTCAGGTATAGCATTTCAGTTATTTATTTTATGTAGTATATTTTTGGTTTATTTTTATGTCTGTTGTACTTTATACCCTCACAAGGACTGCCGCATCTTTCAAATATCAAAGGTTCGCTGGTAGAAAACTCAATTGTGGGTTAAGCTCGCCTTTGTACATTTATTTTTAATAACCATATTTTTTGTGATTTGTACAATAAAGAATTAAAGAAAATATTTTTGAACTATATTTCAAAAATTTAGTTGGGTTTTAACATTTTGAATTAAGGTCAAAAGTATTTGGTATGGGACCAACTTTAACGTTAGTTTAACTTTGGGTAAAGAAAGTGTAAAATATTTTTTGTTAGATAATGTAAAGACGTTTCCTTGAAAACATTACTCGAAGACATTGTAGTGAAAATATCGTATGATCACGTATAATGGTTATAGTTGTGATATTAGTGGTGTGTTAGAAGGATTGTTTTAATTAGAATATATTGTACAAGTTGTGTTTACTTGTAATTGCTTGATGCATTAGCAAGTTAATTAATAATGTTTAGTATTAGTAATGATGTAATCACACGTTGGCAGACCTAATAAATAAAAATAAATAAATCATTATTGATAATATTAATTAAAACATGTTATGTAAGTATTGAATAATACGAATATACGAAATTAAGAAATGAATACACTATTAATACATATAATAAAAACAATAGTGATTTTTATGATTACAATTTTACGAATGAAATAATTATAGATCAATTATGGTGAGCCCATTCTTATAACTTTTAAAACTATTTCTTTGAAACTGTTATATATTCTACATCACAGAAATTTGTTGACTAAATGATTTTCACGTTCAACATGAGTGACTTTCAAATATAAAAATAGTATATTGAGAAAATCAATATAACAATTACAAAAGAACTGACCTTTTAATAACAGCCGCCACAAGTGGATGCACGGGGAGAGTAATCTCAGGTATATCAATATTTTGCTGCAGATGAAGCAGTCCCATTTCCAGCTCAGCAATTTTTTTCTCGACGGATGGCGCCATTTTGTCTCCATCTCTGTCAACAAATCATTTATGTGGAGTTTTCTCCAAAAATAGTCATAATAGTAATATCTTAATTTTTCTTTATGAGTATAACATACACATAACACATTTTCCCCTTTTTAATATTCAATTTGGCAAACGATCAAGTTTGTTTCTTTTTTTATATTGTGAACTGTTATTAAACTGATAATTATCATAGAACATCTGGCGTCTTTAAGACGTTGACTGCCGCGCGCGTTTACAGTGAAATCTTCTACAGACCACGCGTACCGCTGTACGAAGCGTATTCTGCAGGGCATTAAACTACTTCTGGGAATTTTTGTAGTAAACGCTTTGACGGTTTACAAAATTATATATAACAATATACAACAAAGAAGAATGTTTAGAAGATTTAGGGAATGCTGCAAAATTATTAAGGTTGACTGAAAATCCAACAAATCTTGTCGGAGTCAGCATAATATCGCCGTTCGGAAAAATGATTCCGCAGGAAGCATTAGACACGCATGCAAACAACGTTATGCAGACAAAAGTCGTCAAATGGGCCGATCAGAGACACGAAAGAATTTTAAGAAATATACAACTTATTGTCCAAGTTGTCCCGATGAACCCCAGCTTTGTATATAATGTTTTAAAGTTTTGCATTCTAATAATTATCATAATTTTCTTAATAACCTATTTTCGTATTACTTTTATAACAATAGTTTATATTAATAAATATAGTTTATATTAATTAATATTTAATTTACTTCCTCTGCGAAATATGTTTTCAAATACATACGAATATTCTTCGCAAGTGTTCAAATAAGCCTCACCCCAATACGGGCGACGCGTATTGGGGTGATGCGGCCCGATCAAAAACTTTACTGTCACCCGAATATCGGTGACATGGCAGTCAACGTGTTAATTTGTCTACTTAGATGTCATGCTTTACCTAATTAATTAACCTAACCTGTTGTCTCATCTACAGGGAGTTAGCGACCAAATACGTCCTATTCCCCCCCGCAAGTAAAATCTGTCCAGACAGGGTCTGCTGTTCTTGTGGGGTATAAAGCTGTAGGGCAGGTTCTGATGATTAACTGCAGTTTTATGTCATCCCCTTAACTTAAATCTACTATGACCAGTTACTGAGGCATCGGACAGCATGGATCTATTGTTTTATGTGCCTACTAGGCATGCCTTTTAAGTTCTGTCGTTTCCATATTTCCCGGCAATTTTGAATTTGGAACTGTTCTA
>WUAW01016694.1:4461-18119 GCA_017165845.1 Thaumetopoea pityocampa | reverse complement strand
ATCGTAGGGCCTACCATTCCACGACGGTCGATGTCGAGACGGTCGATGTGTGTGCGTGCGTGCGTGCGTGCATACTAGCGTGCGTGTGTAGTGTGTGGTGTAGGGTGTGCGTGCGTGCGTGCGTGCGTGCGTGCGTGCGTGCGCGTGCGTGCGTGCGTGCGCGTGCGTGCGTGCGTGCGTGCGTGCGTGCGTGTGTGTGTGTGTGTGTGTGTGTGTGAGCGCCTGCGCGCGTTTGTTTGTGAGTGTGTGTGTGCGTATTTGTGTATTTGTGTATGTGTGTGTGTGCGTGTGTGTGTGTATATGTATGTGTGCGTGTGTATGGAAGAGATTTGTCATAATCTCCACGCTTGTCTTGTATTGGATATCGCAACAGATTTTGATTGAATAACAGAATAACGCCCATTATCCTGGTACATCCCTTAGCTGGTTCGCACAGCACCTGCGAGAAGAGATACAGTGACAGTATTACTACGCCGGCACCACACCGTAACTAGAATAATTATACTATTTTAATTACTTACATACTTATTATCTATGACCGATATAACAGTTAAAAAGGATCCAACTGTGCCAATAAAGCCCATCACTAGTAACAATGTTTGATCGTATATATTTAATATTGTATCAGGCGTGGCAGCCCTGAAAGGGGCTGACATTAATATATTTTATTGCGCTAGGTGAATGTTATTATTAACTGTCGTATATCTATGTTTGTGGGCGGGCAGTAACCGCCGTATATGATATCAACACCTTACTGCTACACATGATAGTTAGTATATATTAACACGGGTTAGGTGTTTACCCGATAATCCCTGACGAAGGCACTCGTGAAATAGAATAGTCAGAATAGTTTCAGGAGTATAATTAAGAATTTGAGTTATTAATGTTGACAGGAATTTCAGGAATAGAAACGTAGAATTTAGGTCATACTTATATATAATTAAGGTCCGGGAGTATTTAGTCTTTTAGCACGCCCAGCAAATAGAATTAAGTATACGGTTTAGCAACCCTGACACCTCGAGCTACTACTGCCTCTCCTTACTCCTTCCGAGACAGTAGTGTCCTATAGTCCTTTTCCCAAATTCCATATTCCTTGTTCTTCATCCTTTTCGTGAGAATGCAATGAGGAACTTTAATATGTTTGAACCTTATAAAAATGGCGGCGTCGTCGTTCGCCAACCGATACGTCTCGTTTTCCGCGTGGGCGAAAAGTAGGTTACGGATACGCCACTAGTTGCTCGTTACAAGTGGAAAAAAAGTGATCTTTGCCTACCACCATCTTCGGTAGTGCATTAATCAGCATCCTCGCCTGTTACGCGAGAGATCGAGGTTCGATTCCCCACCAAAAAACCTGGGAATAAGGCAAATGGGAAAAGGAACCAAGGAAATGTATGTATGTAGAATTAATTATATTTCCCTGTGGCGTTGAGTACATTCCCGTATAGTATGCTAGAGGCTTTCTTTATGTACAATCACGTGTACCTGAGATACGTACATCCGACCCAGTGTAGAAGGGAGGGCCGACCGTTCACCGTTCTCAGGGTAAAATGTGGTTTCTCCGCGATGATTTTCATCACCGCAATCAAATGATTATCATATAAAAAATGGTTAGTACTATGATTGTTTAAATGTCCAGGTGTGAGCTGGCGATCGAACCCATGACCACCTACGACTTCATAATCACCGCAAGAATTTTATCTATATAATAAACTACATTTTACCAGCGACTTCACTTACGTTGATTTCGGATAACCATACAAAAGTATTTCTTCTATGCCTCGGGAACAGTCTTTTTTCGGGATAAATGTCCTTTTGTGTACACCTGAAAATGTGTGTGCAAAATTTCATAATTATCGGTTGTGTAGTTAAGGCGAAAAAGCGTAACAAATAAAGAAACAAACTCATATTCGCTTTTATGATATTAGTTAAGGATTTCTATCATATTTTACCACTGTCCCAATGCTCAGAGCTGCATTTTAGTATTGATATAAATAAAGCGATTTATGACACCTTGTAAGGATTAGTTCCGTCTCCAATAAAGCGCTTTGCAGCGCGCCTGTTTGATTTAATTGCAGTTCGGTCACTCCGCGCGTGACTCTTTGACCATAAAGTTGTATGTCGTTTTATAGAAAACTATGAATTGGACGTTTGTCCACTAAAATCCTTATTGTACAAATTATTTAAATTTACCAACTTATATAATACTAGCTTTTGCCCGCGGCTCCGCCCGTGTGAATATTGGTTTTTGGCTAGATGAGAAATTCCGACACAATCATAGATTTATATAAAAAGCATAATAACCATTTTACTTGACCTCTCGTACCTTAACGATGGCTGGGTCGATTTTGATGAAGCATGCCACAAAATTTAAGTCAGAATAGTACCTTTATGACTGTAACAGTTTAATCAGAATCTACACGCTGGTTTTTGCTTGAAGTCCGAACAAACAAACAAACATCTACGGATGTGGTTTCAGAAGCCCTTAATTATTCGATCTAATAGTTTTATTAAATATTTTTGATTTTTGAAAGATTTAACATTTAACAATTTTATAATAGTATAGATATACCTACCAATGAAATATCAACGTAATAAATGTCTGTATACCAGTTAGTATAATAATATCGCCACTTTATCTTTTCTCTTGGATGCTGTCAGCTAAAGGATACCTGGACACCAGGCAGCGGCATTATTCTCTTATTCAATCAAAATTCATTATGATCTTCAAGATGCCTGCCAAGCGTGGAGAATATGGTAAATCTCTCCCCTTTAAGAAGACCCATATCCAGGAGTAGGCTTTCGTATGCTGTTGCTGACAATGATACTAGCCACATTGTATGATGACAGTTTGAATTTTGACAGATGATATTACTGTGGATAACAGTCCTTATTCTGAAGTATTTTTTTTTAATTTATTGCTATATATATATGAAAAAATTATATTTTTTTAGTACAATTAAAGTAGATTTTTTTTTTCATAAAGAACAAATATTTTGTTTTGAATAAGGAACATGAATACNATCGTAGGGCCTACCATTCCACGACGGTCGATGTCGAGACGGTCGATGTGTGTGCGTGCGTGCGTGCGTGCGTACTAGCGTGCGTGTGTAGTGTGTGGTGTAGGGTGTGCGTGCGTGCGTGCGTGCGTGCGTGCGCGTGCGTGCGTGCGTGCGTGCGTGCGTGCGTGTGTGTGTGTGTGTGTGTGTGTGTGAGCGCCTGCGCGCGTTTGTTTGTGAGTGTGTGTGTGCGTATTTGTGTATTTGTGTATGTGTGTGTGTGCGTGTGTGTGTGTATATGTATGTGTGCGTGTGTATGGAAGAGATTTGTCATAATCTCCACGCTTGTCTTGTACTGGATATCGCAACAGATTTTGATTGAATAACAGAATAACGCCCATTATCCTGGTACATCCCTTAGCTGGTTCGCACAGCACCTGCGAGAAGAGATACAGTGACAGTATTACTACGCCGGCACCACACCGTAACTAGAATAATTATACTATTTTAATTACTTACATACTTATTATCTATGACCGATATAACTATAACAGTTAAAAAGGATCCAACTGTGCCAATAAAGCCCATCACTAGTAACAATGTTTGATCGTATATATTTAATATTGTATCAGGCGTGGCAGCCCTGAAAGGGGCTGACATTAATATATTTTATTGCGCTAGGTGAATGTTATTATTAACTGTCGTATATCTATGTTTGTGGGCGGGCAGTAACCGCCGTATATGATATCAACACCTTACTGCTACACATGATAGTTAGTATATATTAACACGGGTTAGGCGTTTACCCGATAATCCCTGACGAAGGCACTCGTGAAATAGAATAGTCAGAATAGTTTCAGGAGTATAATTAAGAATTTGAGTTATTAATGTTGACAGGAATTTCAGGAATAGAAACGTAGAATTTAGGTCATACTTATATATAATTAAGGTCCGGGAGTATTTAGTCTTTTAGCACGCCCAGCAAATAGACTTAAGTATACGGTTTAGCAACCCTGACACCTCGAGCTACTACTGCCTCTCCTTACTCCTTCCGAGACAGTAGTGTCCTATAGTCCTTTTCCCAAATTCCATATTCCTTGTTCTTCATCTTTTTCGTGAGAATGCAATGAGGAACTTTAATATGTTTGAACCTTATAAAAATGGCGGCGTCATGGTTCGCCAACCGATACGTCTCGTTTTCCGCGTGGGCGAAAAGTAGGTTACGGATACGCCACTAGTTGCTCGTTACAAGTGGAAAAAAGTGATCTTTGCCTACCACCATCTTCGGTAGTGCATTAATCAGCATCCTCGCCTGTTACGCGAGAGATCGAGGTTCGATTCCCCACCAAAAAACCTGGGAATAAGGCAAATGGGAAAAGGAACCAAGGAAATGTATGTATGTAGAATTAATTATATTTCCCTGTGGCGTTGAGTACATTCCCGTATAGTGTGCTAGAGGCGTTCTTTATGTACAATCACGTGTACTTGAGATACGTACATCCGACCCAGTGTAGAAGGGAGGGCCGACCGTTCACCGTTCTCAGGGTAAAATGTGGTTTCTCCGCGATGATTTTCGTCACCGCAATCAAATGGTTATCATATAAATAATGGTTAGTACTATGATTGATTAAATGTCCAGGTGTGAGCTGGCGATTGAACGTACGACCACCTACGACTTTATAATCACCGCAAGAATTTCATCTATAGAATAAACTACATTTTACCAGCGACTTCACTTACGTTGATCTCGGATAACCATACAAAATACAAATACATATTTCTTAATACATATTATATATAATACATATTTCTTCTATGTCTCAGGAACAGTCTTTTTTCGGGATAAAAGTTATCCTATGTACTTCTGTGTACACCTTAAAATGTGTGTACAAAATTTCATAATTATCGCTTGTGTAGTTAAGGCGAAAAAGCGTAACAAATAAAGAAACAAACTCATATTCGCTTTTATAATATTAGTTAAGATATCTATCATATTTTACCACTGTCCCAATGCTCAGAGCTGCATTTTAGTATTGATATAGGTAAATAAAGCGATTTATGACACGTTGTAAGGATTAGTTCCTTCTCCAATAAAGCGCTTTGCAGCGCGCCTGTTTGATTTAATTGCAGTTCGGTCACTCCGCGCGTGACTCTCTGACCATAAAGTTGTATGTCGTTTTATAGAATACTATGAGTTGGACGTTTGTCCACTAAAATCCTTATTGTACAAATTATTTCAATTTACCAACTTATATAATACTAGCTTTTGCCCGCGGCTCCGCCCGTGTGAATGTCGGTTTTTCGCTAGATGAGAAATCCCGATACAATCATAGATTTATATAAAAAGTAATATAACCATTTTTACTTGACCTCTCGTACCTTAACGATGGCTGGGTCGATTTTGATGAAGCATGCCACAAAATTTAAGTCAGAATAGTACCTTTATGACTGTAACAGTTTAATCAGAATCTACACGCTGGTTTTTGCTTGAAGTCCGAACAAACAAACAAAAATCTACGGATGTGGTTTCAGAAGCCCTTAATTATTCGATCTAATAGTTTTATTAAATATTTTTGATTTTTGAAAAATTTGACATTTAACAATTTTATAATAGTATAGATATACCTACCAATGAAATACCAACGTAATAAATGTCTGTATACCAGTTAGTATAATAATATCGCCACTTTATCTTTTCTCTTGGATGTTGTCAGCTAAAGGATACCTGGACACCAGGCAGCGGCATTATTCTCTTATTCAATCAAAATTCATTATGATCTTCAAGATGCCTGCCAAGCGTGGAGAATATGGTAAATCTCTCCCCTTTAAGAAGACCCATATCCAGGAGTAGGCTTTCGTATGCTGTTGCTGACAATGATACTAGCCACATTGTATGATGACAGTTTGAATTTTGACAGATGATATTACTGTGTATAATAGTCCTTATTCTGAAGTATTTTTTTTTTTTATTGCTATATATATATGAAAAAATTATATTTTTTTAGTACAATTAAAGTAGATTTTTTTTTCATAAAGAACAAATATTTTGTTTTGAATAAGGAACATGAATATTTTTCCTACCTGTTCCACAATTTAAAGGATTAAACGAAAATATTATTTAAGAAACTTACTGGCCGGCGATATACGGGTGCGAACCGGCTGTGTTTAAAAAAAGTTGAAAAACGCGCGAACTGCAAACAAGATTACCTACAACAATGTCTANTTTCCTACCTGTTCCACAATTTAAAGGATTAAACGAAAATATTATTTAAGAAACTTACTGGCCGGCGATATGCGGGGTGCGAACCGGCTGTGTTTAAAAAAAGTTGAAAAACGCGCGAACTGCAAACAAGATTACCTACAACAATGTCTGTCCCTAATATAAATTACCTATATTACACTAAAATATATAACACAAATGTTTTAAATATTAATATTTAATATTATTTGACTGGCACAGTTACAGTGACCCTGTTTTCTGTGTACAAGGGAAATCTGAAAACAATTATAGATTTATATAAAAAAAAACTTTAGAAACAAGCTCTCGTACCTTAATGGCGGCTACTAAAACAGGGATCATGTTGTACCTTCAATTCTACTGGATTGATTTTTATGAAACGCTGCAGTATTTAAGGCGGGATAGTACCTTTAAGACTAATAGTTTGACTAAAGTCTACGCGCTGGTTTTTGCTTGAAGGTCGAATAAACGAACATCGACGGATTTGGTTTCAGAAGCCCTTAATCAATCGAACTGAATATTTTCTTCATTTTATAATAGTATTAATAATTTTACAATATTATAATAGTATTAATAATTTTATATTATTATTAGATTAATTGTCACTCGCTATGAAAGAAAATATCGTAAAGAAACCTGCATGTCTAAAAGATTTTCTTGATCGCGTANTTGACTGGCACAGTTACAGTGACCCTGTTTTCTGTGTACAAGGGAAATCTGAAAACAATTATAGATTTATACGCTGCAGTATTTAAGGCGGAATAGTACCTTTAAGACTAATAGTTTGACTAAAGTCTACGCGCTGGTTTTTGCTTGAAGGTCGAATAAACGAACATCGACGGATTTGGTTTCAGAAGCCCTTAATCAATCGAACTGAATATTTTCTTCATTTTATAATAGTATTAATAATTTTACAATATTATAATAGTATTAATAATTTTATATTATTATTAGATTAATTGTCACTCGCTATGAAAGAAAATATCGTAAAGAAACCTGCATGTCTAAAAGATTTTCTTGATCGCGTGTGGAGAAAACCCCCCAGATGTTTAATATCTATGGAGCAATGCTGACATTCGACAACATTAAATAAAAAGTCTTTATTTTCATCATCCCCAGCCATAATTCATCCCCACTACAGGAGCACGGACCTCCCCTGATCATTAAATAGGCCGTGGTCTACCGCGCTGGCCTAGTGCGGATTCATAGACTTCAGACACATGCGGGCATTCAGGTTTCCTTACGAAGTTTTCCTTCTCCGTTAAATACAATGGTGTCTACAATGTTTATTTATTTATTTTCTTGTTGTATTTGAATTAATTTTCTATATGGACCTAATTTTTCTGAAATAAATGAATTTAATTTAATTAATTTAATGTAAACCATAGATGAATTAGAAATAACTCAGTGGTACGGGACAGGGATCGAACTCACAACCTTTTGATTGCGAATCGTGTAGGCACAACTAAACCACTAATGTTACCACAAATTTCTTTATTATATATCCTATTTATTATTATCCTTCTTATATTATAAAAACCCACGAATAGCTTACGGTTATTACGTACAAAAAAAAATGTTTACAAGGGCGAGCTTAACAAGCCTGAGTTACATTCTGGCGAACCTTTGACAGTGGAGCGAGCCTAAACATATAAATAATACAAGGCAATATGTTACATGAATGAAAAAAAAACAAAGCTAGTAATATTTTTTTATTATATAAATGACAATAGTTTCGGCCCGCGGCTCCGTCCACGTGAATGTCGATTTTCCGCTACTTGGGAAATTCCGAAACAATCATAGTAGATTTATATAAAAAGCCTGAGAATGGCTTTTACTTGAACTCTCGTACCTTAACATTTTTTTTTTTTAATTAAGCTTAAAAAATGTCTCNACCTTTGACAGTGGAGCGAGCCTAAACATATAAATAATACAAGGCAATATGTTACATGAATGAAAAAAAAAACAAAGCTAGTAATATTTTTTTATTATATAAATGACAATAGTTTCGGCCCGCGGCTCCGTCCACGTGAATGTCGATTTTCCGCTACTTGGGAAATTCCGAAACAATCATAGTAGATTTATATAAAAAGCCTGAGAATGGCTTTTACTTGAACTCTCGTACCTTAACATTTTTTTTTTTTAATTAAGCTTAAAAAATGTCTGTATATTTTCTTCTCCCGTGTCATACCACATTTGTGTCTTGTATATATTGGTATATATTTTTTAATTTAATGCCGTTAATACAAATAGGTGTATTCTGTGAGGCCGTGCTGAGGTCCCCGGAGGTACGCAACGGTCCAAAAAGCGCTATACAGAGGTGTATGTTGTATTACACCGACATTATACCGAGGTATTTGCAACCAATGAGGTACTTTAACATTTTTAACCTTATAAAATGGCGGCGTCATGGTTCGCCGCCTGTCATGTCTCGTTGCTCACGGGGGCGAAATGTGGGCTGCGGATAGCTGCTCTGCTACATTAAACGATCGTAGCAGGTGGAAACAAGTGGTCTCTGCCTACCCCAATGTGAAAGAGGGATGACTTTATGTATATATGTAGTATATACTATGGTCTCTGCCTACCCTTATGGGATATCGGCGTGAGTGTATATATGTATGTATGTATTTGCAACCCATTGAGACTGTTATCATTTTTCAAGTACAAACTCATATTATGATTCTCAGATAGATTTTCGAAAATCCGAGGTGCGTGACGGGAATCGAAACCAAAAAATCGAACCCAAAATCTCCGAATGTCCTGGAGGTTAGCTATCATTATCATCGTCATCAGCCTTTGGAAGTTCACTACTGGACATGAGCCTCCTCCTATGCCACAATCTCCACGCTTGGCAAGCGACTTGAAGATAGCTGTAGACTTTGATTGAATAACGGAATAACGCCGCTGCCCATTATCCTGGCACATCCCTGAGCTGGTTCTCACAGCATCCGAGGAAGAGATGAAGTGATGCTATTATTATGTCGGGGCCACCCACCCCCCGTCCATATTCATCTCCACTACAGAGGAATGAACCTCCCCTGATTAAGAGAGGGATTAGGCTGTCCTAGTTCTTTCACCAACTTTGCCTTCTCCGTTAAATCCATACGTGTCTACAATGTAGACCGTGCATGAATTAGAAATAACTCAGTAAGATATCTGAGGACATAAAAATATAAAAACACAATCTGTGTTACTTATTTGTTATTTTAAATATATTTATTATTATATACATAACTAATTATATTAAAAAAATATAAATAAAAGATACTTATATATATTTTTTAATATAATTAGTTAATATTATACTAATATTAACTAATATAACTAATTATATAATATTATACTAATTATTTAATATAATTAAATAATTAGTATAATAATAAATATATTTAAAATAACAAATAACTCAGTAATACTGGTCCGGGATCGAACCAACGACTTTTCGATCGTACGCCGTGTCTGGCAGCACTTTAGTAGATATAGTCGCAAGACGCTCCCTCGCAGCGAAATCCGAGATAAATATTGCAATTTGGAAGAGAAAGGTTTCCTATAACTTTATATCATAGGTACAATAGTACCCATTCATATTTTTACTACGCAATATAGACCGTGTTGTTCGTACGGGAGCATAAACTCGGGCTGCGGACACGGGTCGGCCGTGCAATCGCCTCGTTTATTGCCTCCCCCTACCCCCTCCATATAATACAAAACTACTAACTATGAACCATCCCCCACACAGTCTACGCGTCAGAGATGTGTTGTTTCGCCACTTTACCATCGCCTCTGAATTTACAGGGTGCCTCGTTCTAATACAATTTGCTCGCCAGGACTGCACGTAGTGAGCCAAACTTGGATATGATTGCATAGTTGGGTGAATGAATATACATAAAATATATATACATACAGTACACCTTTTCCCTGGCTCTCCGGCGGGGAATCGAACCCCGGTCTCCCGCGCGACCCTGGTGGGGATACAGACCACTATACTACCGAAGAATTGAGGTAGACAAAGATCACTTCTTTCCACTTGCTGCGAGTAATGTGGCTATCCATAGTTCACTTTACGCGCCCACGAGAAATGAGACGTGTCGGGTGGCAAACCACGATGCCGCCATTTTATAAAGTTCAAAAGTGTTAAAGTTCTTCATTGCGTTCCCACGGCTTTGTGGAGAAGAAAGGAAAGAGGATGAAATAGGAAAGGCGTATTGAGCTAGGAATATGGAATTCGGAAACACGACGTTAGGATATAGGATACTATTATCTCGGAAGCAGTAAGAAGAGACAGTAGCAGCTCGGGAGGTCGGGGTCGCTTACCCGTGTACTTAAGTCTATTTGCCGGACAGACTAAAAGACCAAGTACTCCATGATCAAATTATATATCGACGCTGGAAAGCAAAAACGTAGTAAGTAACACATTAGTGCTTTTTTCTTTTATTACATCATTGGAATCAGTAAAATAAGCTACGTCGAATGGTATGCTCTGGTGAACAATTTTGGATTTGCGGGTTAGTATGTTTATGCTTTCTAGCATCGATATCTATACTATTATAAAATTGTTAAATGACAAATTTACAAAAATCAAAGATATTTAAAAACAAACTACTCAGATCGACTAATTAAGGGCTTTAGAAACCAAATCCGTCGATGTTTGTTTGTTTGTTCGGGCTTCACGCAAAACCTAGCGTATAGATTTTGCTTAAACTATTACAATCTTAAAGGTACTATTCAGACTTAGATACGGTGGTATGTTTCATCAAAATCGGTCCAGTAGAATTGAAGACACGGCTTGATCCCTGTTTTAGTAGCCGCCGCTAAGGTACGAGAGGTCAAGTAAAAGTGGTTCTGTGCTTTTTATATAAATGTGTGATTGTGTCAGGATTTTTCATGTAACGGAAAACCGAGAGCGAGCGCATCCGCGAACAAAAGCTAGTATGGAATAAATTTGCTATATGATATATTAATAGTCACTTCGTCCGTACAAATCACATATCTTAGAAACTAAAGGGTACAAATTATACCATAATATATGATACATATTCCCAGTTACAATTTTACTATAGTACCTACTCTTATAAATTACAGCAGTATCTAATGCTATAACTATTTTGTAATAAAGAAAATATTTATTTACTAAGCTATGTATTTTTAATTCAGAAATCACCTTCAGGAATTTTTTTTTTTGGATAACAAACATGAATTATGGGACCATTTTAATAGGCCAAATTTGACACTTCATCAGAATAATCTCGCAAAGGCAGCCACACAATATTATTTTTTTTAAGTTAAAACGGCACAATTAGACTACTTTTTCAGCTACGAAGTATATATTTATTTTAATAATGAAAAGAGACCATTTTACGATTCACTTTGACTAATTTTTTCTTTCTTTTTCTTGACGTTATTAAACCCGGCTTCTAATGCCACGGTCCGCTCTCCTATTAAGTTCCCACCACTTTGCTCGATCTTTGACATCCTCAATCGTAAGTCCATTGGCTTTCATGTCCTCGGTCACAACATCCAGCCAGCGCTTCTTAAGGCGTCCCAGAGATCGTGTTCCAAGGACAGCCATATCGAGGCTAATAAACTTTACACTAATAAACATTTCTAAACATATAGACTGACAGACGTACCTATTAAAATGGATATACTTTAATATGATCATTATTACAATATCTGGAATCAGACTACAGAAGAACTTAAATGTCAGTTAAATTCTATTTGTAGCAGACACCACAGAAGCTTATTTTAATTTCTCTTTGTGGAGAACTTCATCTGGAAATAATGAGAAACGTTGAAAGTGGCAACGACGAAAGTAATTTCACTATAATGCTGTCGACAAATCATGCTACTTGTGGCGAAAATTTTGCGCAATCAATATATAAATGTGATTAGCAATCCACTTACAATGATTAAAGCCACAGTCCCGAGAAAAAGACCAACAAACCGTACCGATCGAGACGAGGAATCCAAAACAATTTAATTTGAGTTCTTCAATTTTATTTAATCCCAGGAAAGTCGCCAAGACCTGCGGAGCTCAAGTAATTTCCTGGGGGTGCGGGATGGAGGCGATGGGGGACGCTTGAAAAACGAGAATTACACCATTCGCTAATTGCAGCAATCAGTTTAATGTAGTCGACGAGTCCAAACTGAACGGGGCCCGGCCAGTGGCCTCTTATATAAACAACTGTCTTTTTTTTAAAGTAAATACAAATTTTATTTCAACTGTCGCCTTAAATATTCCGCCGCTTAAATGTTATTTGCAATTTCACAGGAGTTCCATTAAATCCTTTTACGTTTGGTATTCTTATCCTATTTTGTAATTGCTACTGTAATATTGTCGTTTTTATATAATACTGACTTCTAACCGTAGCTTTGCTCGCATTAATGTTAAATACAGATCAGAGACCGTTGAAAACTGTAATATGTGTACAAAATTTCATGATTATCGATTGAGTAGGAGCGTAACAAACAAACTCACATTAGCATTTATAATATTAGTTAGGTTTATAGTTTCTATCTATTGATTTTCGATTTTTTTCCAAAAAATGTCGCATCGTAAGTAGACGTAAGTAAAATAGGTTTATAATTTAAATTTAGCCTCTAGTTTCACAATTTTTGTGCAAGCGCTTGAAATACATTCACATATTTACGTTTAACTTAGCCTAGCATATCTCTCTTTAAAAAATCTTTTAATTACCAATTAAAATTCTGTTGATTTAACAGTTTCGAAAATTAAGCCTGCCAAAAAATAATTCAAATGACCAGAAAAAAATATCTTATAACGCATGTTTGTATTTTAATGTGCTAAAAATCATATTAGCTTAAGAAATATTCTTTATTTAGAAATCTCAAAAAGATATTATTTTAATTCATTTTATAAGACTTGCGTTTTAGCATTACCAAACATAACCTGGTTTTAGTAGTCATCTACCCTGCAAGAACGACATTCATACCACATTAGATAATATTACATAAAAGCATGATGCTATCGTGCTAATTCACAGCGCTAATTTTCAGCTGTGCCCTTAATGAAAACATTTATATTTTTTTATTTAGTACATCATTATTAACTTGTAGAATGTTTATGAACATTCTTGAATGTTTATGAACAGTTGTCTTGGTGGTCTTATATTCCTTAGCATAATATTATTCGAAATCATTCGGCTCTGCTGATAGTTATTTACAGTTACTATAATAAATATTACCGCACGGAAATTAACACGCTTTTTCGATCTCTTGAATGTTATCGAGCTTCGCTGTAATTTCTTGCATAATTAGATAATAAAATTCTCTTGTAGGTTATTTATTTTACGAAACTCGTTCTTTTACGTCACTTTCTTTTATATTTTAATAGGTTTCATTGTAGAAAGGTTAACATCCGATAGTCCATTAGCTGGTCTTTTGAGCAATAAAATACGTACTGA
>WUAW01016673.1:15987-28220 GCA_017165845.1 Thaumetopoea pityocampa | reverse complement strand
GTGTATATACAGATATTACATGAACAGTTTAATTATAGATTCATTAAATTACTAAACCTAATTATTATTACTAAATTGTATTAAAGTTTTAAGTGTAAATTAACGGTCCCCACATTAGGTATGCCTGTATCGTGGAGTCGCGGAAATTAAAAATTTGAATTGGATAATTTAATAAATTTAAATTTTACTCTCAGAGTTTTTCAATTCAGAGTTATCTAGGAATCCTAAGCATTTTAAAGTAAGTAAAAATAATATTAGCCTTGTATTTATTGTAGCCTATTGCATTAATTGTAGCCTATAATATTTCTTGAGAAGTTTTATATCAGAGACAGGATCAAAGAATAAATAGACAGACATAAAAAACACCTATGTAGGACTTGATTACCTGAAAATAAGCATAAGAAAAGCAAATCGTCATATAAGCATAAGAAAGGGCCTTTATTTTGAAACCATAGGCAAATAACCATAGGCATTTCAATTTCATTTATTTTGGGATCAACGAAAACCACTAGATATTTTCTCTTAATTATTGTTTTCAGAATAATAACAATAATAATATTAGAGTGGCGAATCACCGTCTGCCCATTTTATCCGTGTTTTCAACATTGTGTCGGGCAGACGCCATAGTCCCCTCCATAGTCCTGCGTACCCTGTGCACTAGCGTATCAACCCAAAAGCCCAGTCATGTTTAGTCTCTTTTCCCTATAATAGTCCTGCACTGACCGGACATTGTCCTCGCGTGCATTCATATAGTGCACACAGTGATAATCGTCGGATGGTGTCACATTACATAAATTGTCAAAAGGGCCTCTACGTGTTGGCTTCGGCCCCATGCATGCCTTATAAAAGTCCGGGTCACTATTGGTCCAAGATTTATGTTGTTTGACATACATAATAATATTCATTTATTTCAGATTAAAACAATCGATAGATGTTATAGTAATAATAATACTCGTAAAAGACACAAAATAAAATTAACAAATATAATAATAGCAAGGCATATAATTTAATGAATAGTGTATTTATTGCCTGAAAGTGCCGCCAGAGTACGCTGTAAACATCTCACACTGATGATAATATCCTTGATTACCAGTATATGTTCATTTACGGTTTTATATAGTACCCTTATGTACTATTATACATAAATTTGTAAAACGCCGTTGTCCGCACACTAAAGATACTTCAAGGAATCTAGCTCTGATCAACTAATTGAGGGCTTCTGAAACCGTAACCAACTCTCTCTCATCATCTGTTTCTTTATTTGTTCAAGCTTTACGCAAAAAGCAGAAGATAGATTTTGGTCACACAACTGCAGTTTTAAAAGTACTATTCCAATTTAAATACTGCAGCATATTTCATCAAAATTGATCAAATGGAACTGGCTGTATCTTAGCCTGATCTCAGTTGTAGTACGAGCGCTCAAGTGAAAATGGTTCTTGGATTTTTTTGTAAATCTGTAATTATTTCGGAATTTTCCATTTAGCGCAGATACCGACTTTCATATGGACGGAGTTATCGGTGAAATCTAGTAACAAGATATAAACTGTTAAAACATCACTTAATAATTGATAGAGAACAAAGTCCTTCACAAATATTATTTGCTACGTTCTAGTATGTTCTATGTTTCACAACGTCGTAGTAAGTAACGCCGTAGCTCGTAACGGCCTACGGCGTAGCAGTATATCTTTGTGGTCGTTTATGTTAAGGCTTCGTAGACTTTCATGAGCAGTTTCGTTGCGAATGTTTGTCTTTCCGACAGTACATATATTTGCGTTGGCGTAGTCACGTTGGCGTCTGAGATTTTCGGACTACGCTTCGTTAAGTAATCATTATGGAAAGTAAGGTTTGATGGCTACTAAACGCGGAATGCAAACTTTTCCCTCATATGAGCCGCGGGCAAAAGCTAGTAATATACATAAATAGATAAATACGACCATGGCTCGGATGCAAACATTTGTGCTCATCACACAAAGTTTATCCCTACCAGGACTCGAGTCCGGGATTCGTTGGCATAGAGAGCAGGGTGACTCCCATTGTACTAATATGTCTTCGAATGATTCTGCAACTGGAGGTTAGAAGTAAATTCAGAGAAGAGTGCGACAGTACGTACATACATACATACACTCACGGCGGTATCCCACAAGGGTGGGCAGAGACCACAGTTCACCACATACTACGATCTTGACACCTCTCGCCTCATCCACATATTTTATAATCTTTTCATACACTTCCATCGATTAAGGGTGCTACGAACTTGACCTTTTTGAAACAAATCGTTGATTTGATCAAGGTAAGTTGAGCGCGATAGTGGTGTTGATTCTGCTCTGATAGAACTTAACTAAATTTAGTCTCTCCCTATCTTTTTCTAATGTTAAACGCCAAAATGAGATAGCTATCAATTTTGGTGCTGTGAGTTTAGTTTAGACATGCCAAAATTAAGTTCTACGTACAAATTTAAACGTACGCTCGGGACATGACGACTAAATATACATAAACACAACATAAATATAGGTTGGTACTCGCTAAAATTGTTGTTATCTCGTTTTGGCGTTTGACATAAGAAAAAGCTAGGGAGAGACTAAATTGAGTTAAATTCTGTTACCGCAGAATTACCATCAGTGTCTATAATTTATCCAAACTTCAGCAACAGCATTCGCTGATATCAATATCCAAAAATACGTGAAAGCATCAGCATCTAGTGATGTTTCAAAACTCCCATCAGCTACAACCCTAATACGTATATAAACTCGTAACAAACTGGACCTCAGTTTAATCCTGTATTTTAACGGTAACCTTACCATACGATCTTATTTACAGGCCAACGAAATATAGGCGGGAGTTTTATTTTTTGCCAATAAAACCCTAGGGATGGCCAAAGTTATATTAGTTTCCAGCTAAGCGTACACGATCTTCGCGACCCAAGGCTCGTGAAATCCATGTCTTGTAGATGTGTATGTGCAGCAGGCAATGTAAAAATTAGGCAAATATAGAAATGTCTGTCAAAATAATTAACATTACTCAATGGTAGTAATTCTGCGGTAATAGAACTTAAGTAAATTTAATCTCTGTCTATTTTTATTTAATGTCAAACGCCAAAACGAGATAGCAACAATTTTAGCGAGTACCAACCTATATTTATGTTGTGCTTTTGCATATATTTGTTATGTCCCGAGGACACGTTTAAATTTGTATGAAGAACTTAATTTTGACCTGTCTATACTAAACTGACAGCACCAAAATTGATAGCTATCTCATTTTGGCGTTTAACATTAGAAAAAGATATATGTATATATCATTATTTAATGTCAAACGCCAAAACGAGATAGCAACAATTTTGGTGCTGTCAATTTTGTTTAAAAATGTCAAAATTAAGATTTAGTAGCGACCTCTGAACATACGGACTAAAGATACGCAAAAATGCGACATGTTTTAACCGTTTAACAGAAATGTACGTCGGTACTCGCTATAAATGTTTGCTATCTCATTTGAGTTCTGTTACAACAGAATAGGTACTATTGTCAGGATATAGAAAAGGACATAGGTTACCTTTCGTTTCTAAAAAAAAATGATCCCGAGAGATATAAAAAATAGTTTTATATTGTCATCCGAGATCAATGCGAGTGAAATCGCGGGTAAAGGCTAGCTAGGTTCTTTTATAATATTATATCTATACTGTTGTAAAATTGTTAAATGTCAAATTTTCAAAAGTCAAAGATATTTAGAAACAAACTACTCAGATCGACTAATTAAGGGCTTCTGAAACCAAATCCGTCGATGTTTGTTTATTTGTTTGTTCGGGCTTCACGCAAAAACCAGGCGATAAATTTTGGTTAAACTATTACAGTCTTGAACTATTCCGTCATAAACACTGCGGTATGCTTCATCAAAATCGGTTCAGTAGAATTGAAGATACAGCTTGATCCCTGTTTTAGTAGCCGCCTTTAAGGTACGAGAGGTCAAGTTAAAGTGTCGGAATTTCCCATGTAGCGGAAAACCGACATTCACGCGGGCAGAGCCGCGAGGAAAAGCAGTGACTTATATTAGCGGAATAAACATCTTTAAACCGCGATGTAGAAATACATCTACGAAAACAACACCGTCTACATCAAATATTCGTGTACGAAATTGTTTTTTATTTTTATTTATGAGGAAGGCAAACGAATACCTGATAGTAATGCAATCAGCAAAATAATTTTTTTTCCTGGCCCTATGGACAGAATTTCCGTTATTCGGGTATCGCTGAGGGGCGGGCTTAAATGTTCGATCACTCTTTGACCTGATGCCCCTAACCCTTCAGTCCTTTTGACGATTACAATAAGAAACAAAGAAAGAAAGAGAGAAAAAGAAAGAACAATCGAGAGATAAAGAAAGAAAAAGAATGAAAGAGAGAGAGAGAGAAAGAGAGAGAGCAGGAAAAAAAACGAGAGATAAAGAAAGACAGTAACATTTTCTTTCTTTCTTGGACACTCAAACAATCGGAATATGTGCCTTTTAAAATATGTAGGTAGTCAAATCTAACTTTGATGAATCTGTGGTATTCCGTATAGTTAGTTACAAATAATTAAATTATTATACTTACCACGTGTATAGCATATTGTCCACGTAAATACATATTCGCCAAATACAACTTTGTCCATATTCAAATAACACTGCAACGTAGCTAGTCTGAATTATGTTAATAATATTTTTGGGCGGGCGGCAACAATATTTTGTCAGGGTCTTTTGATTTTATATAGAGACTCGTGAAGTAGTACTGGTTATGGTCGTGACTTCGCTCGTATGAATACAGTAATATATGGAACTATTCAATGGATATATGTTTTTTAATAATAATGTTCGGTCAGGGAGTACTTAGTCTTAGCCTGTCCGGCAAAAAGACTTAAGTAAGTAAGTAAGGGTAAGCGACCTCGGCCCCCCGAGCTACTACTTTCTCTTCCTACTCCTTCCGAGATAGTAGTATCCTATATCCTATAGTCCTTGTCCTAAATTTCATATTCCTTGCTCAATACACCTTTCCTACCTCATCCTCCTTCCTTTCATCTCCACTAAGCCGTGAGAACGTAGCGAAGAATTTTAACACTTTTAAACCTTATAAAATATATTGACCGCGAGGGCGAAATGTGGGCTGCGAATAGCCACTCTGCTACCTTAAACGATCGTAGCAGGTGGAAATAAGTGGTATCTGCCTACCCCAATGGGAAACAGGCTTGACTCTATATATGTATGTAGTATGTACTATAGTCTCTGTCTACTCTTATGGGATATCGGCGTGAGTGTATGTATGTAATATTCTGGACAAACACACTGTGACTCTCAAATTTCAAACTATGACTCCCCATATTTTGAGTACTTAGACCACTGAATATTATACTTGTTTATAATATGTAGATGAATCCTAACACATACATTTATATAGAAACATTGTACGTTGGTGATGTAGTGGTTATAGACACGACTTACGATCTAAAGGTCGTGGGTTCGATTCCGGTCCCGTACCGCTGAGTTATTATTTGTGATTCATGTACGGTCTACATTGTAGACACCAATGTACTTAACGGAGAAGGAAAACTTCGTGAGGAAACCTGTATGGGTGTGTGAAGTCTACCAACTCGCACTAGGCCAGCGCGGTAGACTGCGGCCTAATCCCCCTCCTGATCAGGCGAGGTCTGTACCACTGTAGCGGGGCCGAATATGGACTGGGGACGATGATGATGATATAGATAAATACGTCGATGACGCGGACACAAACATTCTTGCTCATCACACAAAATTTGCCCCTATCAGATTCGAACCCTGGACCCATTGTTACTGTGCCAATCGGTCGTCAATTTTATTTATAGGTATAGCTTTTGTATTCTGTGATTATGTACATAGTTACTCTAAGTTCAGTATAACAACGTTTAATGTATTTTTCGAAAAACATATTTTTTTCATCCATAATGAAGTTTCTAGGGCAAGTATCCAGATCTTTCGGTGGGTAGTAAGGTATGTAAGGCACGCAGCACGTGGCGTTGTAAGCTGTGTCGAGTGTGATTCAAGAGTGATTCCAGTTATAAAAATAAACGACATTCTGTGCACGGGTACGGTACTGGAGTGACATTACCTGTGAACAGTGAAGTGAGGGTAGTTTTCACTGTTAGTAAAGTGTGTTTCAGTTTTGATGTTTTCCGGCTGTTTCAGTCTGCTGTGAACCCCAGTTGCTCATAAAAATATAATAAATTTAACGATAAGGATAATACACTCACATTGCAGTGATAATGAACTTTTTCGAAAGTATAAAATGCCAACACGTCTTTAAGCCTCTCGTTGAGCATGATCAAATGAACGCTTTGTATGTACGAGTAAAAAATAGATTGAAAATTACGACTTGATAAATATTTATCCTACGGTCTACAATGTAGACACAAATGTACTGAACGGAGAAGGAAACTCCGTGAGGAAACCTGCATGGGTGTGTGAAGTCTACCAACCCGCACTAGACCGTCGTGGTAGATTACGTCCTAATCAGGGGAGGTCAGTGTCTCTGTAGAGAGACGAATAGGGATTGGGGATAATGAAGTACTTATTAAAAGTCTTAACTTCATAGTGAACTCAGAAAAGTCCTCTTCTCTTTGACTTTCCAATAATGAAGGTATTAGAGAAGAATCCACCCCCTTAAGAGAGTAAACGGTTGTTCATACTATAGTAAAGAGATGCCAGAATAGCTCTCTGATACTGGCATAATAATGCCGTTAGTACATCTATCCCTCGAGCGGGTTAGAGAGTGAAAGTGGGACAATGAGGCAGTAGGAATTATCTTCTAATCCATGGGTGTTCCCATGGATCAGATTCATGCGGCGATATGGGAACCTTATTTTAAAATGCACATATTACTAACATAGCTCCTATGAAAAGTACACAGCCGACCGAGCAAGATGATATGAGTGGTAAAAAATAACCTTACGTGATGTATCTGTACTATGTTTATAAAATAAAATTTTTAAATGTCAAATTTTGTCATCATCATCATCATTTAGCCCGTAGCTGTCCACTGCTGAACATAGGGAACTCTCCATTCGAATTCCAGCGCGACCGGTCCATAGCCACCTGCATCCAACGAGACCCAGCGCTCCTCACCAGGTCGTCGGTCCATCTCGTAGGTGGCCGTCCCACGCTGCGCTTGCTAGTACGTGGTGGCAAATTTTGTAAATGAAAGATATTTAAAAAAAATCTACTCAGATCGACTAATTATTTTTTTCTGAAATCATCCGTCGATGTTTGTTAGTTTGCTCGTTTATTTGTTCAAGCTTCACGCAAAAATCATTGAATAGATTTTAGTCAAACTATTATAGTTTTAAAGGTACTATTCTGACTTAAATACTGCGGTATGTTTCATCAAAATCGATCCAGTAGATTTGAAGATGCAGCATGATCCTTGATTTACTAGCCGCCGTTAAGGTGCGAGAGCTCAAGTAAAAGTGGTTCTAAGGCCTTTTATATAAATCTATGATTGTTTCGGATTTCCCATGTAGTGAAAAACCAATATTTGCGCGCGCGGAGCCCCGGGCAAGCCTTCTTTTTCCTGTTTCCACAAGTAACAAGGTACGTGCTCACATATCTCTCTCGTTTCATTTATATAAAGTTCAGATAAATTACATACAGTCCACTCATACAACTCCATCCATATTTATCATTTATTCTCTACCATTTTTGTACCTGTGATCACCTACCGTTGATCACTTGCTGGGCTTTGATTGATTGCTGCGTAGTGTCGGCATTATAGCAGCGCCACTCCATATCTTCCTGTGGATGATGTGGGCCAAGGGATGCGCCAGGATACTGAGCAGGAGGGTTATTTATTTATTTATTCAACAGTTTCTTGCTATGCTTACAGCAATGCCAAAGCGCATAGCAAGATAGTTACCAATTACATTTGTAATCAGACAGATACAATTCTATATTCGACTTATCTAAATTTTTACAAAGTAATCCTGTGTAGTACTTAAAAATATCCTGTTATTCAACCAAAATTTACTACAATCTCTAAGACGCCTGCCAAGTGTACACCATGGCAAATCCCTCCTTTTTTAAGGCTCTTCCTTAAGTCTGTGTGTGTGTGTGTGTCTAGCAGTGGACTTTCACCTGTTTTTGGTAATGGTGATGATCACCTATCCGGCACCAACTAAAGACGTCACACCCGTCATGAGAAGCGTTTGTAAATATTTCGTCTTAAAAATGGTAAACGAATAGAAAGATAAGTTGACATACATACATACACTCACGCCGTTATTCCATAAGGGTAGGCAGAGACCACAGTTTGCCATATACTATGATCCTCATATACCTCTCTCGCCTCATCCACATCCATACATGTTTTGATACACTTTCGTCAAACTTGACCTTTTTGAAACAAGTTGTTGATTTGATCAAGGTAAGCTTTTCCTTACAATAGTACATCGGTGGTTTAGTGGTGTTAGGCACAGATTACGATCGAAGGGTCGTGGGTTCGATCTCGGTCCCGTACCACTGAGTTACTGTAATTCATGTACGGTCTACATTGTAGACACCAATGTATGCGGAGAAGGAAAACTTCGTGAAGAAACCTGCATGCTCGCATTGATATGTGAAATCTACCAACTCGCACTAGGCCAGCGCAGTAGACTACGGCCTAATCCCCCTCCTGATCAGGGGAGGTCCGTGCCCCTGTAATGGGGACGAATATGGACTGGGGATGATGAAGCTTTTCCTGACAGATAAATTAAGATATATGAAATACTAGCTGGATATTACAGAGTTTACAGAATTCAAAGCTTATATAGACCGGACTAAAATAAACTTCGAGAACACTCCCAGAATAAATATTTGACTGAAGATATACCAACTAAAATCCCTTGCAAAAGTTTTTGAGTAACCGTGTGGTTTCTGAATGGCAAAGTTCCTTGAACGTCTATATCTATCTGTTTAAACTATAATAAAACTGTAACTGGGCCAATACTAAATTGTAATGTACATTAAATACTAGAACGTAGAAATCTTTTCAGAGGATGTTAAATGTTACAATTTATATTTGAAATGTTTAAGGAATGTGTCTTGAGTGAAAATCTAAAACTCTAGAAATTAGGAATAAAATTCTTAGGTTGGTGTATAATTATCAGGCGTTTTTAGAGGTCCTCAAACTTTTTTGTCTTGTAGACAACTAGTAATGTATTTCACTTTTGGGTAGACCCCCAAAGCGTAGTTAATATATTTTTTTTTTGTAAATTTGTTAACTTCAAATGTGATTTATTGTGGTCGTTGTGTTTATGGGGACTCATCCAGCCAATTTCCATACATTTCCAAGCGTTTTGATACAACGAGCAATGCTTGAATGGTACACATTGAAATGGTCGATTAGCATTCGAGCTGTCAAGCTTTCTCCCCCTTTTACGGTTGCCAAAAGTGCCTGGTCGTCGAAATTCCATGGTCAACCTCTTCTTGGCTTATCACTAGATTTGAAGCGGGGAAACTGTTCCCTGCAAACACTGATTGTGCCCTCACCGAAAGGTTTGTTGAGATCGCGAAATGACGGCGCCGTTCTCCATTCCTTTTGCTTTCCTTTCCCAAAGTGTTACATCATAATATGGCGGATACGAATATATTGACATGCATTTTTACAAGCTAAAAGTAAAAGAATATTTTCGTTGGAACTGCAGGCACCAGTCAGTATTATAATAAACCAATACCACCTTGAAAAAGTTTGGGAACCTTTGCTTTAAACTATAAAGCAAAGGTTCCCAAACTTTTTGCCTCGTAGAACACTTTCCATATCTTTCGCTTTGTGTTAGACCCTCTGCTTAGCTAATGTTGAATTTATACATACATACATACACTTACGGCGATATCCCATAAGGGTAGGCAGAGACCATAGTACATACTACATACATACAGTCACGCCTCTTTCCCATTGGGGTAGGCAGAGATCAGTTATTTCCACCTACTGCGACCATTTAATGTAGCAGTGGCAACGAGACGTGTCGGGTGGCGAACCACGACACCGCCATTTTATAAGGTTCACACGTGTTAAGGTTCCTCATTGCATTCCCACCGCTTAGTGGAGAGGAAAGGAAAAAGGATGAGGTAGGAAAGGAAAGAGGATGAGGTAGGAAAGGTGTATTGAACAAGGAATATGGAATTTATGAAAAGGACTATAGGGTATAGGATACTACTATCTCGGAAGGAGTAGGAACAGACAGTAGTAGCTCGGGGGGCCGGGGTCGCTTACCCGTATATTCGCCGGACAGACTGAAAGACTAAGTACTCCCTGACCTTATAATATTGAATTTATGTCATCATCTTAAGCCTGTAGAAGTCCACCGTTGGACAAGCGCATCCTCTTTAAAAAGAGGAATTTGCCGTGATCTGCACGCTCGGCGTCTTGGAGATCGCAGTAGATTTATATTAAATAATAAGATAACGCTGTTTCCCGTTCATATATTCTGTCCGCAACGACAAAATAAACAACTTTGGCATTATTTTTCCGAGGTATTTTTTTTAATCACATTTGTTGGTGTAACCATACTTATCCGTATGCGACAAAATCGCTAAACGCCAATCATCTGCTGTCATCCCTGTGGCGCGATCTCTCGCATATTCTCAAACTTTCGTTCTGTGTGACACGCCCTTTGGAGTAAATAAATTAATAATGCATTGGTATTTATTACAGACTCCGTTTGTGCTGACATCTGTCGGGTTGTTTGTTCATTAACTGTACTCATTAGCGTGGAAGTGCACAGTGTAAGCAATGTTCAGAGAGTTCACCATTTTATTAGTATATGGATGATATTATTATGTAGAGTGGTAGGAGATTGAAATTTTTAATCTCTAGTGAATCAATTAGTTCTCTTTTCATGCAGCACCATTTGTAAAAGCTCTTCCTAGACGGTCACGAAGTCATATTATGACCATTCATGACACAACGTTGCATAGTTTAACCAAACATCATCATCATCCCCAGTCCATATCGTCCCCACTACAGGGGCACGGAGCTCCCTTGATCAGGAGGGGGATTAGGCCATAGTCTACCACGCTGGCCTAGTGCGGGTTGGTAGACTTCGCACGCCCATGCGGGCATGCAGGTTTCCTCACGAAGTTTTCTTTCTCCGTTGAGTACATTGGTGTCTACAATGTAGACCGTACATGAATTACAAATAATAACACAATGGTACGGGAGATTCGAACCCACGACCCTTCGATCGTAAGCCGTGTCTAAAACCACTACACCACCAATACACCAGTTTAACCAATACTTAATGTTATTTTAATGATATGACAAATTAGATGCTTGTTAGCGACAAGGTCATATCGTTAATAGTGCGGGTTTAATTTTTGTATTGGAAAATATTTACAGATAAATAAATAGTACTCTTTATTGCAGACCAGTATAAAAATCTTGTACGGTCTACATTGCAGACACCAATGTACTCGACAGAGAACGAAAACTTCGCGAGGAAATCTACATGCTCGCATGGTTTATTTATTTACACTGTATAAACTAATTGTATATGGGCTAACTTATTGCCGGAGGCATTTTCTACCAATCACCCTTTAAATGGTGCTGACATTACATAGGGGAATTATTAAATGGTTGTGTGAAGTTTACCAACAATAACATGATAACGCTGCTACCATTGTCTCGGTACATCCCTTAGCTGGTTTTCATAGCAACCAAAGGCAGAGATGGAGAATATTTTGAATAATATTTAGATTGAATAATTATCTCTGGTTCAGATTGCTCTGTGTGCATTTGAATAATTTAGTTACTACTACGTGATGTAGTCAGCGGCAGACAGAATAAACGTCGACTGCTTACACTTTGTGCTTGCACTAAGATAATTTCATCTACTATATAAGGTCATCCGATGACCTCAGTGATTTATGTATGTCGTAGAAATTAATTATTTTTTTAATATTCTCTGTTGACTTTTAAGACATGAAGTGAAGTCATTCCGATCGGAGCTTTCGTTAGATAATTTATGATTTTATAAGGTCTGTTTCTTTTGAATCTTCTCTTCTGGTCTGTACTTTTGCAGGTTTGCATCATTCAAAAAAAAAAAAAAAAATACAAAAAAAAATTATATTTTTTTCTAAGGCCAATTTATAAAATATTGAGGTACCTGTACACTGATATATTTATGCTATATGATATTATGTTAACGATGTTATGAAGTATCAATATATGTATGAGATAATAACAAATCGCTCATCCAATAGAACAA
>WUAW01016669.1:236-14711 GCA_017165845.1 Thaumetopoea pityocampa | reverse complement strand
CATTGGGGTAGGCAGAGACCACTTCTTTCCATCTGCTACGATCGTTCAATGTAGCAGAGTGGCTATCCGCAACCCACATTTCGCCCCCGCGGGCAAGGTGATGGCGAACGGGTGGCGAACTACGACTCCGCCATTTTATAAGGTTAAAAATGTTAAAGTTCCTCATTGCGTTCCTGCGACTTAATGGAGAGGAAAGGAAAAAGGATGAGGTAGGAAAGGTGTATTGAGCAAGAGATATGGAATTTTGAAATAGGATTATAGAGTATAGGATACTACTATCTCGGAAGGAGTAGGAAGAGAGAGTAGTAGCTCGGGGGCCGGGGTCGCTTGCCCGTGTACTTAAGTCTATTTGCCAGACAGACTGAAAGATTAAGTACTCCCTGACCTTAAAGTACTGTAAATTAATTAATTCGTTTCTATTTACCTTTTCATAACCAGTCTTACACAATCACGTCGTGACTTAATCATTCAAACACGATGAATATTACGTAAACAGATAACAGATAACATTATGACATAGTATTGATTCAATTAAACGGACGACCTCACACAGCCTACAAAAAAACTATAAAACCGGCATGTACCCACGGAGCAAAGAGAGCAAAATGCTGGCTTTACATAAACGGATAAACTTTCGAATGGTAACGTAATCGAGATCACGACTCGATCCTTTGTGCGGATCGATACGATCCATCGATCTCTGCGGCGCGTCGCGGCGTGCGTGCGCGCATGCATTATGTACTCGCATTCTTGGAGAGGTGAGTTACACATACCATTACCAATGATTAAACTTAAGTTAGACTAAATTGATAAAGAAATAATTTTGTTTCAATCAATCAGTGCATGTTGCTTGTCATCTGATGGATTCGAGATATGACCATTGACTATGGCGATCTTATTATTAGTATTTCCTCGATATGCTTGTCCTTGGAGCACGATCTCGGGGCCTAAGAAGCACTGGCTGGATGTTATGACCAAGGACATGGAAGTCAATGGACTTACGATTGAGGACGTTAAAGACCGAGTAAGGTGGAGGAAACTTACTAGGAATGCGGACCCTGGCAACAGAAGCCGAGATGAGTAACGCCAAGAAGAAGAAGAACAATTATAATTTTGCATGCCCATTTGGCTGATACTAATTTTAATTCTATTTTAACACCTGTATATAAAAATATTTGATAATATTTTTATATACAGACAAATCTGTATATAAAAATATTTGATAATTATAATAAAGAAATTTGAATTTGAATCCAGAAGAACTCTGCAACCTTCTTGATCAACCAATCAACCATACGAAATAGTATTTGATTAACTTTATATTGTATCACTGGCCTTGCGATACGCGCAGAAACCCGATAGGCATCTAGCAATAGGATCGTTAGTTAGTGTAACTCCAAAGCTATTGCGGGCATTCTGCTTGAAATTAACAATTATGGCTCGAGCTCTATTTGTGTGTTCAACTCTGCGTACCGACGTGAAAGGGGAGACTAGAATAAGTTGTTGCTGCTTAGATTTATTCTGTGTTGGATGTAAATGTGCTGTAGTTTCTGTCTGCGGCTATATGTCAACTTGTTAGCAATTTGTTATGCGATTTAAGTGTTATTGGGTCTGTGTTTTAGGATAGTTGACGGTTAGAGCGAAGGAGATTTACTGGATCACTGGAGTACGATATTTACGAAGTCTTGAGCTTTGCTTTAAATAATAAATCAAATTTCAATCTTTGAGGTAATTTGAACAGGAAAAATAGTCTTGATATATGCATATACACCAGTGTTAGTTATCTCTTTTTCTCCCGTAATGCCGCAAAGGGTTGTAAAGTTTAAATTGTTTTCATGAAAAATAATACATTGAATCTTATCTTACAAATATGCGCACAGTAATCGCTCGTAGATACAAGAAATATCACGATGATACTTGTTTTTTTGTACATGATTAAACTTGCCCGACTGCGCTAGAAGTAAGGTTATGTTTTTCGAGTGTATGTATGAATGTATGCATTTTTCTTTGTTACGCTCTGTAGCCTAAACGGCTTCATAGATTTTAGCTTGAGAGGTGTCATTAGATTAGTCTTAACTGTGAAAATGACAGTTATCAAAAGTATAAAAAAATCATTTTTCATGCAGACAGGCTTTTTATTTTTTTTCTTCAATGATGTTTTTAATTACTACCTTAGGGTTAGAGAGTGAGAGAGTAGTATTTAAGTTCAATAGATCACAAGAATATGTATAAATAAATGCAGGTATGAATGTGTATATGTACTGTTTAAGACAATTTGTACGTGAACACGGTTTGTTCCCGATCACATCCTCTTCGGACAAACAGGCGTCTGTTAAGTCGCCCTGTCCGATACCGGAAGAGCGTTCGCACACGGCCCGGCCCGGACTGACTGCAACCTTCGACATCCCACGACTTACGTTAGGATGGGGGTAGTATCGATTTTCGGTATCGATTACACTGTAATTAATTACATCACTTTTATTTTATTTTATCTTTTATTTAAATATTTTTCCTTACGAGATAAAATCCGCAACGATGTATTCCGCAGGAGAACCAGAGTCATAGGTGTGACTCAAAGGATTGCAAAGCTGAAATGGTAGTGAGTGGAGCACATAGATCGCATAATCAACATTGGGATTTTAAAGTGTTGGACTGGCAACCCTGGACCCCCTATGTATGTGAACCGACGACCTAATTAAGGCCGCAGGTAATCTATAGGTGGCACCGGCTCTGTTATAATCATTAGAGGTGGAACACACACATGTTCACAGATGTCCACGCCTGAAAATAGGTCAGCAGTGGACATCTGTGGGCATAATGATGATTTTAAATATTGCAGCACTCATACGTGTATGCCTTTAAATTTTCCATAGAAAATGTTTACAATACTCTAATCATGAATTTTTGGAAAATTTCTGTTCTTCTAGCTTATCAGCTTCTAGTTGATTACTTGAGCTTTTTTGCTAAAATCTTTTCTTATTTTTGTGTACTTCATTTCTAAGTCTGTGTTTGTCTTGTTAAGTTTTGATGGAAGTATTACTAAGATATGTAGTTCTTCCACGTCTTCAGTTCGTTCCAAAGTTATACTGAATTCCGCCAGAATTTTTATGGTCTGGTCATCACATTACTAGATGATTGGTCAAGCGAATTTCATCCGTTTATTTATATTCGTACAATCAGTTTGTATAGACTTTCTAGTATTATTAGCCATCATGATCTAAGTAGGCAAGAATTTGCTCAATAAATTCTCGTTCGTAAGTTCAATTTAGACCAGCTTGTAAGCCGGCTTTAATTGGACTTACGCCACCGTGCACATCTCAGACTTCGTTATTTTTTATTTGAAAGTTTTCCGTTTGAAGACTGCCCAAATCGTCCACAGATATCACGAATTTTTCAAAATAATCGAAGATTTTTTGTGAATTGCTATTTTATTAGTAAAACCCCATAAATAAATTAAAACCCCACCCGGAAATTCCCCTTCTGAAAAACTTGAACCATTTAACCGTGGTCCGTTAAATCTCATCTTAGGAGCTAGGTAATTATCCTGGCGACACTCCAAACTGTCTCGCTCATTTCAATTAGCTCTCTTAAATATTCAATGTCTTTAAAATAGGCTGCGCGTTTCTACGTCGTTGCCGACNCTGCCCAAATCGTCCACAGATATCACGAATTTTTCAAAATAATCGAAGATTTTTTGTGAATTGCTATTTTAATAGTAAAACCCCATAAATAAATTAAAACCCCACCCGGAAATTCCCCTTCTGAAAAACTTGAACCATTTAACCGTGGTCCGTTAAATCTCATCTTAGGAGCTAGGTAATTATCCTGGCGACACTCCAAACTGTCTCGCTCATTTCAATTAGCTCTCTTAAATATTCAATGTCTTTAAAATAGGCTGCGCGTTTCTACGTCGTTGCCGAGACTAGTTCAGAAGTTTCATTACAAGCGGTGTTGCCAGAGTACATTTGTCAGAATGTTCCGAAGTTTCACCAACTTTTAAATTCCTAAAACTGTTTATCATAATATTAAAAATATTTATTAAAACTCATGTTTATTATTATTTTGAGTACTTGTATAGAAAAATAATAATTTATTTTGAGTATTTGAATACAAAAAATAGTGAAACACTAAATTTCAGGTTATATTTATTAAAATATCTTTACCGTCTTCATCATATCGGCCCACAGTCGTCCATTGCTGGATATAGGTTTCGGTTTGGGATCGCCACTCGCATTGATCGCATCTCGAAATTGGTTTTATTTGGTTGAAAGATATGTTTCAGGTATATATATTCCGCCATAATTTTGAGAACATCCTGTTGGACTATTGAGTAAAGGGAACAAAAGTCTTTACCATATTTTTAGTCTTCCCCATATTCATTTTTGGGCCCACCAGTTAAGATGCCTTATTGAAGACTTGGGACTTTACTTTCACGTTTTTTAACGATTCTTCCAGGAGCATTCATTATCATGATCAACTCATCTACTATACTATATCAAGGTACGGTTTTCCTCTCAGAATCAGAGGCTATAATAGCCATAATAGGGTACAGGTTTCGACGCTGCTGTAATGCAAGTTGGTAGATTCAGAAAATCATCAGGAATGTAACAGTTCTCACAATGTTTTTTCACTAAACCATCACAGATTAATTCACGAGGATTGATCTTATATTAAAATATATTATTTGGAAATTTTAGCAATATTTTTTTGGAACTGGGGAGACGATGAAAAAATAACACGCGTAATTTTAAAAACCTAATATAATAATGATTAATGTTGATCTTGTTTAGTTGTGTTTTTTTTTTATTAGTAGCTAAGCTAGCAACACCAACTACCAGCCAGGGTTAATTGCTGACGCCAGTTAGAATGCCACAAATTTTATTTTTACGACATCACAAGAGTTTTATGAGTTACTAAGCGAGAGTGAATTCTGTCCGATTTAACAGTCAACTCTGTGATTTGGCAGTAATTTTTAATGCTGTTTGAACAAAGGGTAAAATATTTATCAACCTATTAGGGTGATAAAATAGTAAGTACGAATATATAAAAATAATTAAAGGTTCTTTGAGGAAGATTTTGAATTATCTAAACAGCAATCGGTAGACAGTTTTATTTTTCAGGTGAAATAAGAGTGTTAAGTTTTATAAAACTTTTTTAAGACAGTTACTAATATTTTAGGTAAGGTAGTACTTAGTGTTTTAGTCCTTCCGGTAAGTAGACTTAAGTATATGAGTAAGCGACCCCGGCCTCTCGAGCTACTACTCTTTACTGTCTCTTTTTACTCCTTCTGAGATAGCATTCTATATCCTATAGTTCTTTTCCCAAATTCCATATTCCTTGCTCAATACAAGACAACTTTTCTACTTTCCTTATCTTCTTTCCTTAGGAACTTTAATCATTTTTGAACCTTATAAAATGGCGGCATCATGGCTGGACATCAGAAGCACCTCGTTTCTCGCGGGGGCGGAAAGTGGGCCACGGATAGCCACTTTGCTCGTAGCAAGTGGAAGGAGGTGGTCTTTGCCTGATCCAATTCTTCGGTAATCTAGTGGTCCCACCGATTATGCGGCAGACCAGGGTTCGATTCCCTGCCGAAAAACTAGGGAAAAAGGCGTGACTGTATATATGTTACTTTAATATGTAGCTCTAATATAGTAAACTTAGATATAAATGAACAACTTAACGAACAGAACACGAAAAAATATATTGTATATAGATGTCATATACGTAGATGTTATCTCGTATGTTCCTTTAATTAACTATTTCGCATACGTTGCATGATTCGGCACAATAATACATATCCCAAACGAATACGTTTGTAATGATACGATCTATCGATAATTCGATAACGTCGTGTTGATGCTTCCGCATCGATAATCATATGATGCGCGGGGAATGCGTCGTGGCACATCACTACGCACGCGGACTGATGATCATTGGTGGCGCATGCGCTCTATAAATAATATGTTGTAAAACGATTTTCGATAGATTAATCTGAATCGTGCGCACGGCCGTGCGCCGGCGGGCCGGAGGGATCTATTGTAGATCTATACTGATTTAGGAATGGTTAGAATTGGATGGGCTATGTATTAATTGTGAATTAGGACTATGTATTAATAGAACTTTGCGCTTATTATTAGTTATATTAATTGTTAAAACCTATATTAAGACACATGAACATTAAATTACCTAAACTTATTTTTTCTCCTGATGAACAAAAAACTAACCTAAGCCGTAGTACATTTTAAAGGTTTTCTTTTTTTGAAATATTTAGTGATAATAAAATTCTAAGGCCCGAACTAAGGTTAGATCGTGTTTTTATAAAGGGTTTTTTTTAATATGGGTACTCTGATGGTAAGTCATTACCGCCGCCATTTGAGGAGTGACTAATGCGTTATAATTATTTATTTATTGTATACACAAAATATAATTATTGACACATTAACAAACTATATACAAATGCGAGGCTATTTCATGTAAAGGGTTTAATGTTTAATCTTCTAATTCCCTAACAACCTGTTGAGTGAATCTCTGTAAAGTAAAAAAAAGCTGTAGGCCAGGTTCGTGTTTAAAAGACACTAGACATTCCTGAAAATGACTTTAGATGGCAGTCAATCATCATAATCCGTGCTTCAGTCGCACTGTAGTCCTAAGGATTTCGTACGAACTTTAGCACAACATTTCATGAACACTAATATTTTGGGAATAATTCCAAGGCGTTCACTTACGTCAATAACTTATTCTTGTAAATCAAGATAAATAGTGTGAATTGAATCCATGTGACGGATTCTAGTCTGTCAACAGTTCCCAGTTGATACTAAAGTTACTTGTAACAGCAACAAATTTATAGGAGTATTATTACCCTTTAACTAACAAGATGCCACTTTATTTACGAAACGGGAGACAGATTTAAATGGCGGAACATCCTTAAGAAGAGGATTGTGTAGCTGGATAGATTGTTTTTAACAGTACACAAAATTTAATGGCGTGTTTATTATATATCTACGAGTATTTCTGGAAGAAGGTTATTGATGAGACCTTTATTTCACTTAGACTTTTTTGTTATTAAATTCTTTTCTCCTTCACACCTATCGTTTCCTTTCACTCATTTACTCTTGCGTTCCGTTTTCATTGTTATAATTTCTTTTCCAAAATTTTATTTATATAATTTGCAGTTAAAAATTACGTTTAAGGTAATTCAAATTCATATTCTTTACTCGAACATAGGTAATTATGAGCGTTAGAATATCCCTGTCGTGATTCAGCATATGGTCGGGAGTGAAGACTTTTGGCAGGCAGTCGTCTCATATTGTGAGTTTGAAATGTATGAGAAAGAGGAGGCAGAAAGAGCTCTGGGAGCAGCGAGCCTACTGCCGGCCCACCAGAGACGCCGAGGCTCAAAGGCGCACCAAAATATGGACCTGCGACTATCATAAGGAGCAACTCACCGTCCGACCCGCCGCAGATCCAAGAAGGAGATAACAGACGCGTCGTCTGTCCATAAGAACAAGGGGAGGCTTAGTAGTTCTCCCAGAAGACGGGGACAAATCCAAAGCCCACCCAAGCTGTGGTAGAATGCTCACGTGATCACAGAGCTTCGGCAAAATGTTCTAGAGAAGATCACTTCAAGGGTTTAAGTGAATAAAAGCCCCACATAACCTCTCGGAGGTACGCGGCAAGCATTTCCCCCCGGGTAAAAAAGTGTTAGATTATAATTCAAATTTGTACAGCTATACCAGTATACATTCTACAATTTAAATGTATTACAAAATTACATCACGCTGCAATAATAATAATAAAAATAAATAATAATAAAAATATCTCAAAACAGTCGAACACTAGGTACTAGTCTATCATCAGACGTTGGATACTTTCACTGATTATAACTTGTCAACGAAATAATCCCTTAATATAGCATTTATGAACAATAATACGTGCAGACCCTTTTAAAAGAGTGAAGCCATCTGAAATATGTCTTATTTTTTGCAGCCAACTTATTTTAAATTCATATGGCAGCACAGAAGATACTTTCGTGTAACAAAGCTTCTACATTCATAATATGTGCAGCTAAAGACTGGAATAGTTTACTTGCGTCAGTATTTCCGTCCAATGATAAGATAAGAGTAAATAGGTTTTTATTAAGCTAGTACGTTTTATCACCCTAGATTACATCGTTACTTACAATCAGGTGGGATTGTAGTCAAGTACTAGCTTAAATATGGTAAAAAAATGAACTTGGCAAGGAGTGATTCACAACTTCGTTTGATGACGAGTTCCATTGTGATATTCATATATAAAGAAGGAGCAAATTGTCAAATTTGGATATGCTTAATCATGTAAAAAAATATGTTTCTATTTATACAATTCATTTTACTACCCGACTGCGCCAGAAGAAGGGTTATGTTTTTCGAGTGTATATATGTGTGTATGTATATTTCTTCGGCACGCTCTGTAGCATAAACTTGATGGATTTTAGCTTGAGAGGTGTCGTTAGATTCGTATTAACTGTGAGAGTGTTAGTGGGTTTATATAATAAAATTTGGTACATTTTTCACGCAGTCGGGTTTTTGTTTTTTTTTTCAATAATTGATTTTATTTTTAACGCCATCTCATAGAATAACCAATAGGCTTGAATATTCATGCTATCTGTTGTCATCTCACTTCATTTCCACGATGAACTCGAAAACGAAGCTCGATCGCTTACAAAGACGTAAAATCATTTTCGAAATTAACGAATAATTATTTTAATGACACCACAATCAATTCATCCCTAGTTCAAATTCGTCCCCACTACAGGAGCACGGACCTCCCCTGATCAGGAGGGGGATTAGGCCGTAGTCTACCGCGCTGGCCTAGTACGGGTTGGTAGACATCACACACTTATGCGGGCATGCAGGTTTCCTCACGAAGTTTTCCTTCTCCGTTGAGCACATTGGTGTCTAAAATGTAGAACGCATATGAATTATAAATAACTCAGTGTTCGAGCATCAAACCCAGGACCTTTTGATAGCAAGTCGGCACCACTAGTCCAGCAGTGTACTAATTGCAATCAATTACTTTATTTTAACTATTTGTTCACTCTAAATTTAATAAGATGAAAAAGAGGGAATTGTCTCTATCTAGTATATCTGTAGCACTATCTACGAGTATAATATGTATCTGCGCACGCGTGTTGGACGCACGTAAATGCTCTCTCTCGTTGTGCGAATGTCCAATGGGACTATTTGTTCTCGACAACGCATGCGCGGAACTAAAATGTGCGTTCGTGAGAACGTTTATAGCAATTGCAATAATCTTACGTTGTATTGGCAGATCATCATTTTATGTAATGTACTAGCTTTTGCCCGCGGCTCCGCCCGCGTGAATGTCGGTTTTCCGCTACATGAGAAATCCCGACACAATCATTCATTTATATAAAAAGCCTTAGAACTACTTTTACTTGACCTCAAGTTGTATCTTCAATTCTACTGGATCGATTTTGATGAAACATGCCGCAGTATTTAAGTCGGAATAGTCTCTATAAGACTGTAATTGTTTTATTAAAATCTACTAACTGGTTATTGCGTGAAGCTCGAAGAAACAAACTAACATCGAGCCCTGAATTAGTCGATCCGAGTAGTTTTTTTTAATATCTTTCGAAGGACGCCCAGGAAAATCTTACCTTGATCGTATCAACAACTTGTCAACTTCAACAAAGGTCAACTTCGTAGCACCTATAATCGACAAATGCGTTTGAATTTATGTATGGATGTGTTGATGAGGCGAGAGAAATGTGTCAGGATTGTAGTATGTGGCAAAAATGTGATCTCTGCCTACCTTTGTGGGATACCAGCGTGAGTGTATGTATGTAACGATAAGAATAACAACTGATTAGTACAGTGGCAGTAACCTTGCTTTTTGTGCCAATGAGTCCGGATCCGAATGTGCCAATGGGTTCGAATCCAGGTAGAACAAATTTTGTGATCACCAAAAATATTTTTCTTCGAGTCATGGACGTATTCATCTCTTTATGTATTGTATTTATCTATATAAGTATGTATATCGTTGTCTAGTACAAAATACCACGGTATTTAAATCGGAATAGTAGAGTTTTAAAGACTGTAACAGTTTGACCAAAATCTACTAGCTGGTTTTTGCGTGAAGCTCGAACAAACAAACTAACATCGACGGATTTGGTTTCAGAAGACCTGAATTAGTCGATCTGAGTAGTTTTTAAATATCTTTGATTTAAATTTAAGAATATAAGAATAAAACTAGAAACGATACAGATCTTTGCTGGTGCTGTCTCTATTTTTCGAAGTAACTTTTCCGTGTGTCGTTTGCGTATCGTACAGCTCACATAAGTTTACAGGATAAAACCTTATTTCTACATACCAGTTATTATTTATTATTATTTGGTGTAGCCTTGTATTTTACGCCTTCTTACACACACGCAAACTTACAAATACATTTATCACCATCGATATTTTTCCATTTGTATCCTTATGTCTTAGAATATAAGGCTAAAAATAATTCTGTTATACTGCAAAGTCAAGTTGGTAAGTTAAAGCATTGAACGTAAAACTTATGTGAAGAATGCTTTAAAAGTTTTATGAATCTTTAAGTTAACATTTAAGAGAAAGTTCAAAGTGATTTTTTCTTACCAAAATTTGTAGTTACGTGTGTATAGAAAGAAAAGAGAGAGAAAAGAGCTAAACAGGATTATTAGAAGTTTGCTGTACCTTGCTCTATCCTAATAACAGTCTGGTTATATTGCTATGTGCCGTTGGTATAATAATTATGTCACTCTATTTCTTCAAGTGGATGCTGTGAGAACCAGCTAAGAGATGTACCAGGATAATGGGCAGCAACATTATCCTGTTTGTTATTCATTCAAAATATGTGGTCGTGGAATGTGAAAATGGAACGTGTGGTCTTATATGATAATAATGATAATGACTTCCTCAAGCTGAGGAAAAGACCTGTAATAGTAAGTCTTATCAATAAAAAAATGTACTCTTTTTTCATTTCTTTTTAAGTTTTCATCAAAAATAATGTCAGTTATTGCTAACTGACATTATTTTTGATGAAAACTTTTGCGCCTGTACCAAAAAAATGGCATAGGCCTATAGAACTCAGTTCTACTCACTGTTATCTGGCAGTAAAGTTATTTGTCATATGGTGTTCGATCGGCTTCAGGAGTAATTTTTACCTAAAGTTTTGGATCTACTGTGATCTACTGTTTGGGCGACTGTGAAATAATTATCCACAAGTTACAAAGCACCCTCAATATTGTTAATCATCTCGTAACTTACTTGTAATTATTATGTTCTCCTTTATTTAGTTATTTAAATGTCAAACATACTATATAGCCTACTGTTTATCGATCAAAAAGTAGCTGGAACACAGTAATAGGCCGTTTAACTTAACAACAGTTCCACATTTGCGCATTAACGAGATCAAATCATATCGATAGGTTAAGTTAAGGCAATAATGCTAATGCGCAGCCGTAAAATGACGGGCGATCGCAATTAGTGATAGGACGGTGATGCAGTGCAACTGTAAAGGACAATGTGTAGTGTGTCGGGGTCTATTCTAACAAGAGTCGATATATCACTTGTGAAAAAAAAATAAAAAATATTACATACATACATACATACACTCACGCCGGTATCCCATAAGGGTAGGCAGAGACCACAGTTTGTCACATACTACGATCCTGACACACCTCTCTCGCCTCATCCACATCCATACATCTTCTCATACACTTTCGTCGATTAAGAATTTTGGAACAAGTTGTTAATATGGTTAAAGTAAGTTTTTCCTGGGCGTCCTCTTCCGACACTTCCACTCACATTTGCCCGGTATATTCGTTTCGTCAATCGAATCTCATTCATTACTATTTCCCGAAAACTGGATATATGATAATTAGTACCGTTCATATGGGTGACAATATGGTAAGTCATGATTTTAATAAAATAATGTGTCGAGTGATGTACTTAATAGTCACCAGTCCAACACACGTGTGTGTCGAAATCCCATTGTTGTAAGCGCGGGGCGATCGCGACCGACGATTGCCAGTGACCGCGTTGATTTGTTCTCATCTAGATTACAGTTTCAGAAATTTCTAAATTTATATTTGAGATTATTATAATTTGCTGTATGGCCCTGGCGTAATAATGGCGTCACTGTATATCTTCCCGTGAATGCTGTGAGAACTAGTTATGGGATCATCATCATCATCCCCAGTCCATATCGTCCCCACTACAGGGGCACGGACCTCCCCTGATTAGGAGGCGGATTAGGCCGTACTCTACCGCGCTGGCCTAGTGCGGGTTGGTAAGACTTCACACACCCATGCGGGCATGCAGATTTCCTCACAAAGTTTTCCTTCTCCGTTAAGTACATTGGTGTCTACAATGTAGACCGTACATGAATTACAAATACAAACTCAGTGGTACGGGACCGGGATCCGAACCCACGATCCTTCGATCGTAAGCCGTGTCTAACCACTACATCACCAATGCACTGTTATTTATACTGCAATCTCCAAAAAGTCCACCTAGCTTGTACATTTTGGCAAATTCCTCCTTTTTAAGATGGTGACCCATACCTAGCAGTGGAATGCCACAGGTTGTCAGAACTAATGGATGTTACGCCCTAAAGTGCTGGAGTGGTGACCATTGAACGTCCTTCAATTGACCTTGTACGCAACCACAGGGTATAACGGTACCATGCTGGTCTGATTCAATCAGACTTCACAAATCGACGAGAAAATTTCTCAGCCGTGTACGTATAGGCTTCCTCACTATGCTTTCCTTCACCGTATCAAGGGATTGATAATTAATTATTAATACGCAGATTATATGGTACACTGGTGGTGTAGTAGTACCAGATACGGCTCACGATCGAAAGGTCGTAGATTCGATCCAGGTCCGGCACTACTAAGTTATTTCTAATTCACGTACGGTCTACATTGTAGACACCAATGTACTTAACGGAGAAGGAAAACTTCGGGAGGAAATTACATTACACATTAGGTACATTTTTTTTCTTTCTATTAGCGTTAACGATTATCGAATGTCAACTTGGCTAGGGGGGCTGATGAGGGAAGATCCTTGCCCATGTAGTGGGGACGAATATGGACTGGGGATGATAGGATGCAGATCATTTCGAAAAATTAGAGGTCTCTTGGTTTTGAATTCGAAATCTTATACTTGGCATGCATAGTCATACCACCAGGTTATCTCTGTACTTACATTTACATAACACAGTATAACTGTCACTCCACTTTAATGGAGAACAAGGTCCAATTAATTCCCTAAGTTATATAGCCGCATTTAATTACGATTGCATTCAATTAATTCTACAATACCATTGTTTACAATTACCGGTCGCACCCTCGGGCTTATTGGAACACATTGTTCTTGTAATACGAATTGATACAACTACGTGTATAACTAATTGTAGTTTATGTCTCTTTGTCTGTCTGTTTGCTGTGATATTGATTAAGTCTATTCGCTCGCTCGTGTCCTAGAAGTTACAAAAATAGTGTATCTTAGTTAATATCTTAATGAGAGATCAGGCGGATCTTTCGAATTTAACCTCCTGAAAAAAATAAAACAACACTTTATGTTGAATTTTTTTAAACACTTATTAAGTACACTATTTGATAATGATTAGATATGGGACAAATATTAAAGAGTCGATAAATATTACTGATGGAGTATTTTGGTGTTGGTAATTAAAACAAAGACTTCAGTTTTTTATTTCTTATGTGCTACTAGCTTTTGTCCGCGGCTTCACCCGCGTGAATGTCGGTTTTCCGCAACATGGTAATCCCGAATCAATCATTGATTTATGAAAAAGCCTTTTAACCAATTTTGCTTGAGCTCTTGTACCTTAACGGCGTCTACTAAAACTGGTATCAAGCTGTATCTTAATTGTACTGGACCGATTATGATGTAGCTTGCCGCAGTATTTAAGTCAGAATAGTACCTTTAAGACTGTAATAGTTTAACCAAAATCTACCCGCTGGTTTTGCGTGAAGCTCGAATAAACAAACATACAAAGAAACAAACAAACAAACACACATCGATCGATTTGGTTTCAGAAGCCCATAGTCTATTTAAGTAGTTTCTTTTTTAATATGTTTGATTTACAAAATTTGTTATTTAACTATTTTATAATAGTATAAATAGATAGATAGCTAGATAAAGGACAAATGTACTGACAAGGTTAAGGCTATGTCGTCAGGTAGCAATGGTAGGTTTTTCTCGTTATGTTTTTATCGTTATGGCCATTATGAAGTGTATTTTTTGCATAAAATAATTATCGTCTTGACTCCGACATAACTTAGATAATTTTTGCTCAAGAGATAAAAATTGACGTTTCTTACAAGTAGAGTCGAAATTTGAACTTAAGCTAAAATACTGTGATGCGCGGTCCATTGTCCTTGCTATTGTCGCGCGTGGGTGGTGAACACTGGATGTACCT
>WUAW01016667.1:838-12221 GCA_017165845.1 Thaumetopoea pityocampa | reverse complement strand
CGATTGGAGAGGCCTATGTTCAGCAGTGGACAGCTATGGGCTGAAATGATGATGATGATGATGATAATATATATGTATATATATATATATAAACCAAAAATTGCGGAAAGATTTGGAAAATATGAAAATATCTGTGACTTAAACGTTTCTTTAATGCTCAAATTATCATGACCCGCGACCAAAAAAGGTTGCCGACCCCTGGTCTAGAGCAATTGTTCTTAGAAGAATATTGAATCGGCCTTATTCGTACCGTCAGTGGCGTCCTGACTGGAGGGTCGGCGCTTCCGAGCCCAGGCGGCGGGCCGCTGGCGCAGGCGCGCCGCTATGTCAGGGTGCCGCGCCGCGAGCTCGCTCCACGCTCCCGCTCCCGCTCCCTCCTCTTCATCAAACGGAAAACCGCGCTGTAGACAACAAAATCGCTGTTTAATCTCGGGTCTTTCTTAAAGCGCACGGGGCAATCGCGAGTTTCCGTATGATTATGTTATGGTTAAAGGCAATCGCCCCATATTACTGCTTCAGTCCGAATGAATGGGTCCTAACAGTAAGCTAGGATTAATAATAGGGCTATAATAATAATTTCTTACACTGCGCACAGGCAAGTAGCCAACTGTTTGCATACAACCCCACGAACTCGCTTTTCAAAATTTATATTATCATCACCTACACTTACTCTGGGTTAGTGGTATCTTTTTTCGAAGACATGAATGCTATATATTTTTATGACCATCTGGCCCGTAAGGTTTCTGCTTTTGACCAGTTAATTTGTATAAAATCTCCAAGGGCCAGACAAATAGGAATGCTTTGATACTACAAATAACTCAAATGATATCGATATTTTTTATATAACACTTGTACTTACAAGAGAAAATGCATTCATTGAATGAAAACACTAGTACCGAATTAACTGGCTCCGCTTGTCGCGTAACTGAACGGCGCTCGACATAAATTTGTTCTACCCCCCTCCCCGCGCCACTGCGCCCCACCCAATTCAGCAGGCTTCACATGAAGTTTTTTAATTAAATATTTTTTGCAATAATGCTTGATATATGATTATATCCATCAGATTTTAATAGTTTTCCTGATTTATGATGTACAACTAAAAAAATTCGTCCTTCGTATATGGCGCTTGACCGATTTGGTACTTACAATTCTGCCAATATCCATTGTGAAAATATCAGAAACTTAAGGGGTAGTTAGCGGTGAAAATAAAAAAAAATTGTCAGTGAAAGGGACGGAGTCTTTGGGCCAGGATAATAAATCTAAATCAAAGGACGCGACAATACATAGACACATTGTTAGTAAAGTCATTTGAACTTACAGCGAACTAATTTTTTTTTAATACGAGGCTAACAAGTACTTACAAGGTTTACCCGAGGTATCGATATATGATTCGATATCCGAATGAGTACATGTTATCGTTAAAATCATAGTATCGTTTCATCCCTACTAACAATGTAGAGTTAACTTTTCTGGACGAAAAAACACCAGAAAAAGATATCTGTCATGATTCAGTTTAGTAGTTTGAAGAATCGTATTGACTCGACTTTGTCCAACCTTTGTTACGTATACGTTGTTATCTTTGAAACGTCTTGTTATACACACAAGAATGTGACCACATGGTCAAGTATGCAGTCATGGGCATAATGCGCCACATGACCATAAACTCCGGTCATCTCACGTAAATACAATTTCCATCGTTAATATAACAACATTTACATTAACCGCAATAACCTTAAGTATATTTTAATCAGAAGAAAAAATTGCAACACTGTATTTTGTGTCAGTTAAAATGCATAATTTTAATTGGTCATTAAAATGCCACCAATTTTATGAAGGTAATCTTTTTTATTGCATTGATTTCGCAATTTCCGGGTGGCACGAAAATAATGACGGACGGTACGGGTTATTGGTGCCGAAAAAAAGTTTTAGTTTTGTATGCAAGACTGGCAGAAAGAGAGATACAATACCGAGAATGGAGATAGAGTATGAACCATTATCATCACCGTCACATAGCGAAGACGCAGGTTTTAGCTAGTTCTATATATACATTAAACAATCCTACTTTGCAACTTGATAAGAACAGAACCGAGTTCGATAAGTAGTGATTAGGTATTGAAAGATTTGCGAGACTTGCATTAAGTGTAAGACTAGGTATGCAAGAATAATACTAAAACGATTTACAGGCGCAAGATAAATACTGGGCGAGTCTCACCTCAGTTTTTAAAAACAACACTACGAAAACTTGATTTACTGGTGCAAGATCAAGACTGGGTGAGTCTTATCTCGGTCTTGCATTAGCAACATTAGTGCGAGTACTCATAGTGGAATCAGTTGCGCTACACACACACACACTACAATATACAAAGTACGAAAGAGATGGATGATCATAAATTTCGAACAGAAAACATACTGTATAGTAATCATATTTGCGTTGTGTCGCCAGATGTTGCCATATAAGGCATGGACGGCTGAGGAAGTGACCTTAGTTGCCATTGCTTTCGTATTTTGATAATGCTACATCGTAATTCGGCTGAACGTAAACTTGCGGAATAAAAAAAAAACAATGAATATTGTTTTAATAATAACAACCAGACAGTTGAGGCATTATAATTAAACTAAACGTAGGTTTATCTTTAATAATTTCGAGTAGGAAACAATTAGTGTTATTGTCAGGAGAATATTTTAGAGAGAACATGTTAAATATAGAAATAACTTTAAAGTACAAATTATATCCAATCATTTGTGTTGTTGATTTTCCGGTTGATTTAATTCACGAATAAAAACGAATTTTTTATTTGAAAATATTTCAGGCAATGTCTAACTTCTTCTTCTTGGCGTTTTTAATCTTGATTTTGTTGCAGAGGTATATTTTCCTATTCAATCTGCTCGATCTTCAACATCCTTGATAATAAATAAGTCTACTGACTTCTATAAACTGGCTCACGATATCCAGCCAGAATTTTTAGGGCGGTACTAAGAACAGCCATCTCTTAACACATCTATCGAATTCCTCGCGATCGGCAAAATCTCCTCAACCTGTCTGACGATACCCTTTATCTTGCGTTCACACAACAATCCAGAGACGAGAGGTCTCTTTTGCTTTATTAATCTACACTAATACCAGACTTGACATTGCATCCAAAGTTTCATTCAACGTAATACCTTGGACTTACGTTGGAAACAAACGGGTAAAATCTGATGATTTTACCAGTTTTTACTGCCTCGTCAGCGCCTATTCAGGTATGTTTGACATATACTCGGTCTTGCCACATTCAGCTTCAAACAGCTATTTAGTACAAACTTAAATGAAGTATATGTTTCTAGTTAAGCAATACATTTCTAAATACTGTAAATTCGTGCAGTGAAATTCAGTTCCGACTCAAACCGCTGTTCTCAAGCGTAACTGTAACTGATAAAGTACAGACGACACTCGTCCACCAGGTCGGGGTAATAATTCTAAGACGAAGAAATGCAATTATAACGTCCAAATAAAAATCATAAGACTCCTTGTTGAACTGATTATGAAAAAATGTATTGAATACAAGTCTATTAATGCTCGATCGTTAAATACCCTTATTTATTTAATTAATTTTGAGGAAATCCGACAGCTGAAAACACAATATACGATAATTTGAAAAATGGTAAGCCAATTGTAGGTTTACACAGGTAGACACAGATTTTGAACAGATAAAACAAATTCATTGACAACAACATCGGCAGGCTCGAGTCTTTTATTAGATCCAATCCATTAATCAAAATATAAACATGATTCATATTAAATAAAACAAAAAAATAAAAAAAATAACAATAACAAAACATCGTTCATAAAATGTTTTGCTATACATATCAGTGCGCAGTGTTAAAACGTGATAATAGTAATTCCTCCATCATAAGATGATGATTATGTTGTTTGTTTATATAAATAAACAAACAACATAGTAATTATATATCCGCTAAATGTGTTACCGCATGTCGTGGTGTTAATCTGTAAATACTAATCTTTACAATTAGCCCCGGTTGTCTCTTTATAGACTTACGACCTAGCCTCGCCGTAACAACTTAGGATACAGACCAATTAAAATAACTTATATAAAATAACAATATTTTTTCCTGGAGTTTTTAGTTTATAGTTTCGGATTTTAGTCCTTTAGTCTAGTATTCTTTTTCTTTCTAAATTTAAGGTATTTTATTATTGCAGAGGATGAGTGGGGGGGGGGCGTTCAAGGTAATACCTCGTAGTTCCGGGAAATGACGACTGATTGCTTCAGTAGTAGTGATTCAGTTTTCTGTGCCAACAGGGCCCGGTCTGTTGCCAATGGTAATGATTTCAATCCCGGTAGAGTCAAACTTAATATGAAGAACATGAATGTTTGTATCGGAGACATGCACGTATTTATCTATAGATATGTATTAGTATTTATCTATACAAATGGGTACTTATATCGTTGTCTAGTACTCAACATAAAGGAAATACTAATTTGAAACCATTTAGATCAATGAGTATGATAATGACCAGAATATTATCATTACTTCAATCCCTGCTACGTTTAGCGGCAATAGACAACACTGCAATAAGAAGTATGTTTTACATGTCTTCGGAAACACGGAGGGGGTCAATTCTAAACCAGATGTTAAATTCGTTATTGTCGTCCTTAAAAACGATGGACTTGTCATAATCTGCACGCATGGCAAGCGTCTTGAAGAACGCGGTAGATTTTCATCGAACAACAAAACAACGCCGCTGTCCATTATCCTGGTACATCCTTTAGCTCAGAGATTCCCAACCTTTATATCGTAGACCACCCTGCTATGTTTTTCAGTTTTGAGTGGACCCTCTGCTAAGTTGATATTGAATTTTTGTAAATTCAGCAAATTCAAATGTGCTCTTGACAGTTGGCATAATGCACTCACTTTAGCAAATTTAAATTTCTGACTGTGGTGAAGTCTTCATCTACGTCGTCGGGGGTCAACATAGACCGCTTTGGGTATCTACTTTAGCTGGTTCTCACAGCGCCCACAGGAAGATATGAAGTGACGCTATTGTTATGCCGGCGCCATACAACAAATACAAACCGCACAGTACCTTTAGTTTTTCATAATGTTACAAGCTCAAATCGCCAACTTTCATCGCACACAAATTGTACAGGGGGGGGGGGGCGGGCGCAAGTTAATGATGATTGTACACGGTGACATCACCGTGTGGGTAGAAGTGAACAAAAACCGGCGGCGGGCGTTACGTCACCCGATTATGGCCGATTTGTTGGAAAACGTACAAAACAACATACGACGCACCAGAAGGCACGTGTCTAGTCTCGTGTCTATACTATTACAGCTGGGTTCCGCCCGCGTGAAGGTCGGTTTTCGCGCTAAATGAAATCTCCCGAATTACTTTTAATTCGAACCGGTATGGGCAAAGAGAGTAACCCTTATTATAATGAGTACATGTTTATATATTCGAGTCATGGACAGTATTTATCTATATACACACATACAATATAATAGCGCGGATACTGACTGGGGGATGCTACCGAAGAATTGGGATAGGCAGGGACCACTTATTTCTCACTTATTTAAAATCTACTCGCGGGTTTTTTGTGAAGCTCTAACGGTAAACACACAAACAGACGCAAAGAAAATAAAAGATGGTTTCGGTTTCAGACGCCTTAATTAGTTGATCAGAGTCAGATTAAATATCTTTGATGTACAGACAATGACGTTTATTTTCAATTTTTTCTCGCTATAAGAGAAAAACTTTATCGTTCATCCAAAATTAATACGTTACTAGTGACGTATCAACTATAGCAGAGGTTCCCATACTTTTTTTCTCATAGACCACTTTCAAAATTTAAACTCGACAAAAAATGTGAAGATTAGATCTAGCTATGGAAATTTGCGTACGCCAACGAAGATCCCTGTCGAGTCTCCCGTGGACCCCCGGGGGTCCACCTGGACCACTTTGGGAACTAAGAAACTACAGTTCGATTATCAGCCCCTATAAGTCCACTGCTGGACATACGCCTCCTTCTTGAAAAGGAGGGATTTTTCGTAATCTTCACGCATGGAGGACGTAGTAGATTTTGATTGAATAACACGACAACGCCATTAGATCCTGATACATCCCTTAGCTGCCGATGCCTTCATTATTATGCCGACGCCACACGGCAATTACAGCTTATTTAAATGAAATCTGCTACAAAACACTGCGCCTAATATTATTTTCAAACAATCTCAGAGACGGATGACGTAACCGAAGTCGGTGACCGAAACACGTCTAAAAAAAACAACAAAGCAGACGAAGAACGAGTTATGAGATGCCACGGGAACAATTTTAGAGTAGGTATTGCAAAAAATTGTTAATATAAATTTATCTATCTCTACTATTATAAAATTGTTAAATGTCAAATTTTGTAAATTAGTTATTAAAAAAACTACCCAGATCGACTAATTAAGGGCTTCTGAAAGTAAATCTGTCGATATTTGTTTATTTCTTTGTTCGAGCTACAGGTAAAAAACAGCGGGTATTTTTTGGTCAAACTGTTACAGTCTTAAGGGTATTATTCCGACTTAAATACTGCTGCATGTTTCATCAAAACGGTCCAGTGTAATTGAAGATACACCCCATACTTGATCCCTGTTTTATTAGCCGCCGTTAAGATACGAGAGCTCAAGTGAAAGCGATTCCAAGGCTTTTTATGTATGCAAATCTATGATTGTTTCGGGATTTCCCATGTAGCGGAAAACCGACATTCACGCGAGCGGAGATGAGGGCAAAAGCTAGTATATAATAAGCCTCGGCATAGCTTCATACCATCTATTCCCGTGGATGCTGAGAGAACAAACTAAGGGCTGTGAACACCAAATAATAATTTCCCGGTTTCTTGGGTAAATAATGAAAAGAAAGAAAGAAGGAATCACATTTATTTAGGACAAGGACAACAAATAAAGTTAACAATACAAGAGAGCAAAAATATATACAAAATAAGAAAAGGAACGTATAGAAAGTACTAGAAGACGATATATAGATAAATGCTAATACATATACACATAAACATTCACGACTCGGATACAAAAATGCGGGCTCATGTCACAAAGTCTGTTCCTACCAAGATTCGAACGCGCTACCAAATGCCACAGAAAGCATTGTCACTACCACTGAACCAATCAGTCGAATGATCCAGAATAATGTGCAGCAGCGTTATCCTTCTACCAATCTCCAAGACGCCCGCCAAGCGTGAAGGATATGGCAAATCTCTCCTTTTAAGGGTGAATCCAGCAGTGGACTTCCACGGACTGATGTTGATAGCCCCATCTTATTTTTCTGAGGCGTAATTTTATATTACAGCAAATAATCTTATAAGTTTAGTTCATTTTTAACAAATACTAGAGTATACCCGATGTATACTAGTGCTATGCTAAACAAAGAAATATATTTTGTTTATTTTTTGAAAAAAAAAAGTATAGGTAAAGTAACGCCACCCTTTGATTAGGTTGTGAACAATAATAAAAATCGATTTCACAGAATTGGTATTCGCTGAACAGTCCTTTTTGCTCTAACTGACGTAAGTAACGCAATTATTAAAATTTTTGTATGGGAAAAGTCGAAAATCGACTTTACGAATGGACTGAATGTGCCTAATGCATTGTTTTAGTGGTCTAAAATTCGCATTATTGCCTTTCTAATGAAATCTGTTTGGGGCACATCGGTCGGATGGTTTCAACGTCTATAACGGGCACAGATAGAAACAATTTTTGTGTTTTATGTGTATAGATAGATAGAATTTGAACCACTTCGATTGTTTAAATATTTTTAAATATACCTACATATGATTATATCAACAAACGCAATCGCGCGATGGCCCAGATTAATTCGAAGCGTAGGCTGATAATGATAGTCACTCAGATTTCCACATATAGCTATTATTCAGAACGTCGGATGATTATTCGTTTACACAAAAGGATATTCCCAGTAAATTTTCTATTCACTAACGAATATGCACTCTGGCCAGCAATATACCGTGGGCGTTATGACGCACTGCGGCAGGACTACGATCCGTGGCCAATTTTGTACGTGTACACCTCCAGTGATAAATAAATTTGAGATCACTGTCTTAATTTAGCGTATAATCTGTTTACCAAAGTAATTTAAATATCGTGAACCGGTTACCTGTAGTGTATTCTAAGTAGATTCACAAAACGTGATGTTAAAACACCGAGTCTATCGTATTCTGTACGTGGATATCGACTTTAATTATTCANCCGTGGCCAATTTTGTACGTGTACACCTCCAGTGATAAATAAATTTGAGATCACTGTCTTAATTTAGCGTACAATCTGTTTACCAAAGTAATTTAAATATCGTGAACCGGTTACCTGTAGTGTATTCTAAGTAGATTCACAAAACGTGATGTTAAAACACCGAGTCTATCGTATTCTGTACGTGGATATCGACTTTAATTATTCGTAGACTAGTTGGTAATAAATTATTTTATTTGAAAGAACTTTCTATAAGTTTACGTAAGTAAAAATGTCACGTGTAAGATATCCTTTATGCAGATGATAATATTTAAATCATGTTAACAAATAATTTAGTCACAGCTAAAAATATAAGCAAATAGAAGACGTAAAACGAGAAAATGGAGACGAAAAAGCAGTACCTATTGTAAAGGTACGCCGTCTCGTATTTTTGAATTGAAACATTGCTGGATTTAATAACGTGAAGAGGAACAGTATTATAGAGTTATATTTAGAGCACTCAAGACATAAACGAAACAGAAGGGGTTTTAGTATCTACGGAAGCTCATAAGGTAACTGAACTTTATGAAACAGTTTACAAAAATAACACTGACTTCATAGTATTAAGTGATATTTAAATTACTCATATAATATACGCTAATATATACATACACATAACTTTATATAATTTATATACTAACGCGAGCATCCTATGGAGGTAAGCAGAGATTGAGTAGTAGCTGATAAAGCAAAATTGAATCTCAAAACAGAGGTAAAAAGTGTTTGTTACATTAGATAACTTATTAAATAATCTAACACTTGGACAAACAGCGACGCTGTTTTTTTCGTCACATGCCAAATTATGCTCTAATGTAAACTACCTAAGAACTATATTCCTAATATCCCAGTTCGAAACGAATAAATAATAGGCAAATATTAGTTTACTATTATATTCCCCAACTCCAAACAGTAGAAGTAGTAAACAGGTACCCTTCGAAGAAATCTTGTCGAAGAAACTTGTTCCGATGAAATGCTATAATATCAATACTAGAATTAAAATTCACAAGTGGATTTCTATAAAATATTATGAAACTACAAATCACGTACAAACTAGAGCAGCGACAAGCAAATTATCGGCGAATATGGGGGTTAGTTCAAACGCATTGATTTTTTGGAACAAACAACAACAACTACAAAATACAATCGCACATTAGAAAGTCATTTTAAGCCGTGGTAAATGTCTGGCGACGCCTCCAGTCCCGCCGTGCCGAGGGCAACGCCGTATCGAGGGTACCGTTAAGAAGTTAGTCTGCGGGGCTTGCACCCACTACAACTGGCTCGTTGTGCTTCTACTGACCTTGTGTCCAACCACTGGTGTTGGGTCAGCATTAGAATAAAGTGGTAAAATTAGCACGTCCTAGAAGAGCTTTACAAAATTTATTAGCGTAATACTTGCCAAAAACTAGTTACCATCGGTAACTTCCATTATATTCGTGCAAATTTTAGGACTCTATTATTGCTAGAGCAATTAATATAGCTTCTAGGCTGGAGTGCACTTCGCGCTCGCCATCCTGTCAGGTGACGCTGAAAAGGCCTCATGGCCGACAGAATGCCTCATTTCAAAAAAAAACGAAACAGTAAATAGCTTTTCTCTTATTCACCTTATCTCCTTATTTTAATTAAAAACAGATTTTATTATAAAATATACTTTTATCATCATTTTAATTAGTGTACTATTTTGCCAAGTTACTATTATATATACATATACGCGCACACACACACATAATTCGTACATTACAGATATACATATCACAGCACATATTTGTTAAATATAAGGACGTGTGTTATGGTTAATGTCTGAGCGACAAAACCAGAGCTCCAGCAAAACACCAACATCAGGTATGCTGCCTGGCACCTTGGTGAGCTGGATTCGCATTTGTTATAGGACTTTTTTCTCTCTGTGTGTTGTACACACATCCACTACTATTATAAAATTGTTAAATGTCAAATATTGTAAATCAAAGATATTAAAAAAAAACTGACTCAAATACTGTGATATGTTTCACCAAAATCGGTCCAGTAGAATTGAAGAAGCTTGATCCCTGTTTCAGCAGCCATCTTTAAGGTACGAGAGTTCAAGTAAAAGCAGTACTGTGGCTTTTTATATAAATCTATAATTGTTTCGGGATTTCCTATGTAACAGTATATCGACATTCACGCGGGTGGAGCCGCGGGCAAAAGCTAGTAATACCAAAATATTAAGTTTAGTTGTGTCAAACGCTTTTCTTTCAAATATTATAGCATTAAATAAATGTTGCTAGTTTAAGTAATCAATCTTAATAATTATTTATCTTAAATCTTCGTAATTATAAGATTATAATTGGCATTTGCGTAATTATTATGGATAGTAATTAATTGGCGAGAATCAGATGTCTATAAATGGAGTCTGGATAAGTGCATCGTGTCACCCGTGACTCACGACACGAGACTTTGCGCGTGACGTCAACTGTTTACGTCGGTCTCGTGTTAAGGAGATATTCCCAGGTCAATATGTAATAGGTATATTTGTAATCTTAATTAAACAATAAATATTTGATGTTTTACATACTCTCACCCATCATATAGTGTAAGACGCCCTCGCCACTTTGCTATTTGTTATATACATATATCTACATATACAAACATATCATTCATACATTTTGGCGGTACATATTAGAGCATTTATTAAAATACGAGGATATGTGCTATGCTCGATGCCTGAGCGACACGACCAGGGATCCAGCAGAATACCACCATCGGGTACACTGCCCGGCATCACGCTGAGCTGGATCCCCATTTGGTACAGTCATTTTCTTTCTCTTTTTCTGTATCTTTATTTTAGCTGTATCAAATAAACGTTTTCTTTCTTTAATGCGGTGCCTAAATGACCTATGTATAAATATAATTTTGCACGCCGGTCAGGTCGAGTGTAGCTGTGCTAATATATTTTTTGTGTTGTAACACCTTGAGATACCTATGTTCGCAATAAAGAATTTAGAATTTGAATTTGACAGCATAATAATAGCTTCACTCGATCTCTTGTCGTGGAAGCTGCGAGAATTAACTAAGGGATATACCAGGATAATTGGGCAGCAGCATTATCCTGTTATTT
>WUAW01016656.1:589-12586 GCA_017165845.1 Thaumetopoea pityocampa | reverse complement strand
TAGGGATGACAAGTACAATTTGTCCCATCCTTACAGTCATTTTAAAGTGAATAGTTACTGATTGTCACAGTTTGAATTAAAATAGGTTTACATTTTATTACTAGCCACCATACTCGACATCTTTAACTTTAATAAGTTTAAGCGGACAACTTTATTTAAAAAACGCTTTTTTAATTTATAGCTTTTCTTTATATACATACATACACTTACGCCGGTATCGCATAAGAGTAGGCAGGAACCGCAGTACATACTACATATATACATACAGTCACGCCTCTTTCTCATTGGGGATTTTATAAAAAAAAAGTCAACTCGCGCATTAGGATTAATTCCTGTGTCGCGGGGACTTTACAAACATTCAAATAACGGGAACACAGAACACCCAGACTCAGAACAACAATTTGTGGATTACACAAAGTCGTTGTCCCGTGTGGGGGATCGAACCCACAACACTCGACAGCGCAGTGGAGAAACGACCACTTAAATCACTGCGTCATCCGTGCAGTCAAACTGTAGCTGTATGTCAATTACATCTTAAAAATATATTTTAATGTATGTTCAAGTTATTATGTGATATGTGATTTGCACTCCTTGCGCACAGGGCTGTTGACGGCCAATGAAAGGAAAGTGTCATTAGTTTCGCTGAATGCCCAACACTATTCGAAATGAGGACAGCATAAGTGCTGTCAAGTGTTGTGTGCTCCATTCCAATTCCAATTTATGTATTATGGCTCCATTGTTTACTGATGATTCTGCCAACGACAAGTGCATGTAGCAATTCTGAGAGAACTATTGAGCGGTAAGAGATTAATAATCAGAATGAATAGCGTTTTTAATAGAGCTGGAAATAATAATTGCTAATAATTGTGTGCTCCTTTAAGATGGAGTGTTGTCGAGAGGAATTAAAATTGTCAAATAGTGCCACTGACTTTGAGGATATTTCGACTCAAGGGATTATCAGTTGGGGAGGTTGTTGCCGAGTTAGTAGTCGCTATTCAATCTGATCGCTAGGTTAAGCAACGCTTGACACCGATGGATGCTGGATGTGTTAGCCGTTCCGACTTCAGATCTCATCCTCCGTGTTTCAGGAGGCACGTAAAACAGTGGATTCTGACGAGGATCTGAATGTGACTAGACATCGCAGCTCAGAGTAACTATTGTTCTGATTATGGCAGTAATTGTGGGGGTACGGGGATGACGTCAGACGCACACGCACACATACACACACACACACACACACGCACACACGCACGCACACACGCTGAATGACACTGAGGTGAGGAGGAATAAAGGAGTATCCATCACATTAACACGCGTCGAACGACTAGCGCCCGCTGCGACGGGGTCGACCCTCGCCACTTGGGGTGTTAATATAATTCAACGCAGTGTGCATGTGTTGAAATTGTAAGTTGCTTCGAATATCTCTGCCCACCACACGTAGGGTGTGGTCGCGTTGTTACGTCACTATGTGTTGGTATGTTTTTGAATAAAATATTTTGTTTCTGTCATAGGTACTGTTTATGTAGTAACATACATAGTGACACACAGTCACGCCTTTTCCCTGGCTCTCTGGAAAGAAATCGAACCCTGGTGTCCCCTGGGATACCAGGGTTCGATTTCTTTCACAGGTTCTACAGGTTCCACATCAATTCGATGATCAATCGGGGGTGATTGACCACTATAAAATCGAAGAATTTGGGGTAGGCATATCTTTCCACTTGCTACGCTCGTTTAATGTAGCAAAGTGGCTACCTGTAGCCCACTTTTCGCCCCCGCGGGAAACGAGACGTGTTTGGTGATGAACCACCACCATAGGTAATAGACTCATACTTCTATTGAAGATAAGGAAAATAGCTCGAATAAATAAGCGGAACACCGTTACGTGTTTTGGATCCGCGTGAATCCAGACGAGAGCCGCACCCCGCCACGAGCGGCGCGACCGCGGCGCCGGGCGGCGGCGGCGGCGGCGTCGGCGGTGTCGGCGGCGGCGGTGTGTCCCGGGTATCGCAACGGTCGCCGCGTCGCGTAATGTGTAGCACTTTCTTCAATGAGTCGTGTGGTATGGCGCTCACGTCCCGGGTTGCGCGGCGGCCGATATATAACGCGCAGCCGCCGCAGTGCGCGCACACTCCGCGCCCCGGACCGCGCACACCCGCCCCACACGCGCAGACATGGACTCCAAGGTAAGAGTGTACTTATTAAAATCACAATTAAAAAAACTGGAACATTTCCTACCATATGATAACAATTAGAGTCAAAAATCCTTCTGGTTGTTACTATTATCATCTCTTCGAAATAAACACTGCCTAAAGGTTGAATAATTCAAGTGAGATTGTCAAATTTTGACTATTTATAGTTTTAAATGTTTACTTTCCTTAACGCACCAGTTTGGGACGTGAGTTCTAGTGAACACAAATGAGACTAAATAGTACTGTTCTCGGAGGACAGGACTATTGACTTATTAATTAGATACAAAAAAATAATATTACTTAAAAAAAATATTATTAAAAATAAAAACTAGAATGAATTTTCTATTGGCCTAATATATTATTAAATCTATCTTCTATCTATCTGTCTATACTATCATGAAATTGTTAAATGTCGAATTTTATAAATCAGAGATATTTAAAGAAACAACTCACATGGACCAATTACGGTCGTCTGAAACCAAATCCGTCGATACTTGTTTGCTTCTTACTTCGAGCTTCACGCAAAATCCACCAAGTAGATTTTGGTCAAACTACTACAGTCTTAAAGATACTATTCAAACTTAAATATTGCGGCATATTTAATCAAAATCGGTCCAGTAGAGTTGAAGTTACAACTGGATCCCTGTTTTATAGCCGCCGTTAAGGTACGAAAACTCAAGAAAACTGTTTCTTAGGCTTTTATATAAATCTATGATTATTTCGAGATTTTCCATGTGGCAAAAAACCGACAATCACGCGGGTGGAGCCACGGGCTAAAGCTATATACACATAAATATTAATTGTCCATAACGATAACTAATTAGAAGACTTGGAATAAAACTTCTACGCAGGTACGAGTATCGTCAACGGATTGACGTCCAAACTCCCAAAAGTCGTAAAACAATGACGATACATGGGCGACTTGATCTTAAAACAATATCAGTTGATGTTTCCTGTGTGATTTGATACTAACGGACTATTTGGAATTGACGTAATATTTGGTACTGACGGACTATTTGGTACTGACGGACTATTTGGTACTGACGGACTATATGGTACTGACGCACTATTTGATACTGATGGATTATTTGATACTGACGGACTATTTGGTACTGACGCACTATTTGATACTGATGGATTATTTGATACTGACGGACTATTTGATACTGACGGACTATTTGATACTGATGGATTATTTGGTACTGACGGACTATTTGATACTGACGGATTATTTTGTACTGACGGACTATTTGGTACTAACAGACTATTTGGTACTGACGGACTATTTGGTACTGATGTACTATTTGGTACTATTTGGGATAGACTATTTGGGCTGACAAATTGCTTGATTTTTAATTAAACCCCAAAAATCTTATGTGAGGGGGCGCTGTGCCGCGGCGCTGGCGTGCGCGTGCGCCGATTGACCAATGCGATCCATATCAGGACGCTTCGCGACTTTGTCTTCCTTTTAATTAATACTTTCACTTTGACTGCCGCGTCTATATATAAATAAATATGACATAAGCGATTAATATTTTCAATATCATATTCATACGTTCAAAGGGCAGTCGGACGTTGCTTTCATTAATTTAGAGCGTCCATATTTCACCAAAATAACAGTATACTAGGTGACACACAAACACTCTGTAGCACTAATTAATACCAATGTTTCGAAATCGCTGCGATTTATTTTTACAACTAAATCTATTCGTTTATTACTTTAAATTTTATTGGACCAATAAAAAATATATAGCTATACATTTACAAATTTTTGAATACTAACATATATTTCATTATAAACGTTATTTTGGTTAGTACCTAGTTTTAATTTTTATAATAGTAACAGTACTGATCGATTCGATCGGTCATCGTGCGATAATCCAAGGGCACGTGTCTAACTCGAATGAACAGTCGCCGTGAATAGCAACGCCTGGTCAAAGATCGCACGCTCTAGTAACGTATGTTTCGGCGTGCACTTATAAGATTTTCCACTTGCACCGTCAGTCAATAGAAAAGACTTCAACGGGTGCACAAATTATTTAACAGGCATTTTCAACACTATTATCCAGGGTTAATATATGTATAATACTAGGATTCGTTCGCGGCTTCGCCCGCGCGAATGCCGATTTTTAAACTAAACGGAAAATCTCGAAATAATTACATATTTACAAAAAAAAGTCCAAAAACATTTTTATTTGAGCTCTCGCACTATAACGGTGGCTACTGGAACGAAGAGCAGGCTGTAACTTCAGTTTTACTAGACCGATTTTGATAAAATATACTGCAGTTTTTAATTTGGAATAACACTTTTAAGACTACAACGGTGTGATCATTCTTAATATACAGTCAAAGACGTTTTACAATTTTATAATAGTATAGATAAAAAACTCAGCATTTTGTATGTTTATTACGTGAAGTACCGCGAACGCTGAGGGCGACCAACCGTTGTCGACAACAGTACTTCGAGTTGTGTGAAACTGAGTTCGTGTTTGATGACAGTTATTAATATGCTAGCACGCTTCTCGTTTGTGATCGTCTGAGATGAGATCACGAGGGCAGTTTATGATGATTTTAGTAAATTCGGTCGTTATAATAACCCTAAGTGACGACTTTCTAAAGACCCCCTCCGGGCTGCGGTCCTCGTGATGTAATGTTACAAGTGATCTAAAATGTCGCGCATGTGCCTGGTGTCACTATCCTGTACACAAGCGTTGTGGCGCAGCGCACGCGCCGTGCTGTTGCGTGTGCGCGCACTGACTTAGTATTCGCGGTGCGTGCTGGTGCGGACTCGCGGCTTGGCGCAACGCGGCCGCGCTGGACGCTGGTACCGTTGTCTGTTGCACAAGCAGCCGTGACTCTGTGACGCAATCATATCGACTCATTTCGCTGAGGGTACCTTCGACAGCTCGCCCTGTAATTAACACATTCTCTGCCTATCGCTCGGATCCGAGTGCGGCGATACAGTTGCAAAAGTACTACCCACTCGTATCCGACCGCCTAAATTTATCAAAAAAAAATTGTTTCTGAGATCTGAATTTACTGAAACTTGTAATAGGTTATAAATGGTCTCGTTACATTACGAGACCGACGACACATTGCTTTTTGAATTATGTAAAATATCATTTTTAATTTGGTTTTTATGAGTTTTTTCCCCGAGCCCTAGTGAATTCAATTTCTCAAAGTCGTTCGGTTCTATTCCACCCCTCGGTGAATGTGTCAATACGGGAGACTTACGACCACACAGTATATTATAAATTATTTAGTAGTTTTATTTAAAATACTTCACGTATATTTTTAGTGAGTAAAATCTCTTGGTATTTAGTCCGATTTGAACAGTTGCCGCACGACATTGGAATATTAATAGCGTCACTCAATCCCTTTTCGTGGAAGCTGTAAGGGTCAGCTGAGGGGTGTTCCGGCATAATGAGCAGTAGGCTTATTCTGTTATTCAATCAAAATCCACTGCAATCTCCAAGACGCCTGACGTGGCGATTACTGCCAATCCCTTTTGTTAAGCTGGACGCACTGGTCCAGCGGTGGACCTTTACATGCTGACCACGGTGAGCGGCTTAAAGACAACACACTAACCGATAGCTACCTGTATAATAGAAATTATAGCACCGATACACTAGCGTTTAGTCTCAAGTGACTCTGATGCAACAATGACAAAACTAAGAACCGTCCTCTGGCGTTCGGAGGGGAGACCAGCGCCACCCGTGGAGTTGTTCAGCTCTATAGGTAGGTCACATTGCTGAACTCTGACTTTCTTTGACAGATTGTAGCGTTGATCTGCACGATGGGCGTGGCGGCGGCCAGCGTGCTCGCGCCGCTCGCCGCGCGCGCGGACCCCTACCCGCAGTACTCGTTCGGGTACGACGTGCAGGACGCGCTCACCGGCGACTACAAGGGCCACCAGGAGAACAGGGACGGCGACCTGGTCACCGGCTCCTACACCGTGGTGGACCCCGACGGCACGCGGCGGATCGTCGACTACTCGGCCGACTCCCTGAACGGGTTTAACGCGGTGGTACGCCGCGAGCCGCTGCTGGTCGCCGCCCCCGCCAGGGTGCTCGCCCCCGCGCCGCTCGCAGCCCCCGCCCCCGTGTTCGCCAGAGCGCCGCTCTTCGCGCCCGCCCCCGCGCCGCTCGTGGCCCCAAGACTGCCCGGGCCCTACTACTTTTAGATGAATTTATACAATTTTGTTGTTGATAAATACTTATAGGATTTTTATACTGACTGTTATTTATATTATTAAATAATTTTTTAATACAATACTGATCATTATTTTATCATATTTTAGACTGTTTTAAAACCTCACAATTACTTCTGAATCACTACTGGAATACCTTTATAATGAGGTATTTTAAGAAGTAATGGACCTTCGTCATTATCATCTAGTTGACGAGGGTTTTGTTAAATCTCAGTTGAATCAGGATAACGCTCGCACCCCTTACCCCGCCGCACCGCCACTCGGGGCAGGTGGTCGGGGGCAGCGTACAGTGACGCTAGTATCACGGCGGCGCCACGCGCTCCAGGCGGTGCGCGGGTTCGCCGTGTAGCGGGGTACTAAGTTTGTTCTATAAATATTCTCTTATTATTTCCTTCCAAAGAAACATTGATTTCCATTAAATATTATGATACGTACAATTTTTTTTCACTGAGATTGCATTTAGTCCAGAGGTCCTCAAACTGTTTTGTCTTGTAGACCACTTGTAATGTTTTTCATTTTTGCCTAAACCCCCAAAGCGTAGTTAATATAAAATTTATGCAAATTTATCAATATCAAATGTGATTTTTACAGTGGGCGACAGACCCCTTGCAGGTCCCCGTCGACCCCTGGGGGTCGATATATACCACTTTAGGTATTATTTATTTATTTAGACGGAGTGGGGCCTTACGGTGGTACGGCCGCACTAGCCGTAGTCAACACATCCAATGGCGGCTCAGCGATATGGACGACTTAGAAACAGTAACTTAGTGAAAATTGTGAATGGATTGAGACTAGGTGCAGCGACATAGTACATTTTTTTACCATATTTAAGCTAGTACTTAACGACAGTCCACCCGATGGTAAGTGTGTCACGGTAATAGAGTCTAGTGCACATTCCGCGTTTGATCTTAACTCCACCGCACAGAGCGCCCCAGCTGCGTACACGGGTAAGGAGGGGGCCCACTGTGCGCCCGCCGCAGCGCGCGGACTGCCGGCGCTCGCTGTTCAATCGCTGCGAACGAGACCGTTTGATTCTAAAATGGCAGGTCTATTAGCAGTGGTAAGTGCCCGACGGATGACGTCGCTGAGCGTGGAGTGCCGGAGAATGCGTCCTGCACTGCGCAGCCATGAAGTCTGTGGTGTCCAACCCGATTGGCGCAACGTGTTTTCGCATATTAGATTACCGCGGTAATTTACGCGCGTGCGGTTTATTACTTGTAAGTACCATTGATATTATAGATATTACAGATGATTAGCTTCAACCTCTATCTTAAAAAATGATAAGTTTTACCGTCTGTACATATAGCAGTATAGCAGTATCATATGCAGACCTATTCGGTATCATACTAATAAATACTATGAATAATTATTATATGATTATAGAAATCGTGGTGTACAAACTCATGTTTGGCGTCGAATCAAACAATGTTTATTACTTCTAAGTACCATTGATATTATAGATATTACAAACGATTAGCTTCAACCTCTATCTTAAAAAATGATAAATTTTACCGCCTACTTCATTATCATAGTAGTATTATATGCACACATATTCAGTATCATACTAGTAAACACTAGTGTAACCGCACCGCTTCACGGGGTAATTTGGGCTGACATTTAATGTCATAATTATTGCGGTAACAGGCGGGACACGGTAAAGGTAGTATGGCCGTAACATTACTTATTGTATACTAAGGAGCTTCTTTAGGATAACTTCTTTAATATTACATATTATATTAAATACGTTAAATAGTTAGCAAACGAATAATGATGTGCGAGGCCGTGCCGGACAGTGCCTACCAGTGCACTCGGTGCAGGCACAGTGTATGCGGGCCACGCCCGCCCCGGGAGCGCTGGGGCGTCCCGCACACATCTGAACACCGCGACCTCGCCAGTTAACCGCTTCAATCGAAAGCGAAAGTTTCAATAAGCTCATAGACGCGGGATTCATTTACCGGGTCAGGCCGTGACGTCACACGAGCCGAATGTCACCGGTCGACGAGCGATGAATATAAATCGGCGCCCGCCCCAATCAGTGCAGCGACGCCGCACGGCCGGACACCCGCACCGCGCGAGGTGCCATTCAACGTATTTAATTATAATGCTTCATCCCCAGTCCATATTCGTCCCACTACAGCGGCACGGACCTCCCCTCATTAGGAGGGGGATCTAGCCATATCCTACCGCGCTGGCCCGATTCCGGCTGGTGTATTTCACACACGCATGCACGCATGCAGGTTACCCTACGAAGTTTTCCTTCTCCATTAAGTACATTGGTGTCTAGAAGGTAGACTGTAAATGAATTGGTAATAACTTAGTGGTACGGGATCGGGATTAAATCCACGACCCTTTGGTCGTGAGCCGTGTCTACAAACACCACCACCAATGTGTTTAATGTAAATTATAATACTTAATACTTAGCTTATTTAAAATAATCGAAGCACTAAGCATACATATTCTTTTATTTGAACTCAGTACATATTCTTTTATTTGAGCTCAGTACATATTCTTTTATTTGAGCTCAGTACACATTCTTTTATTTGAGCTCAGTACACGTTCTTTTATTTGAGCTCAGTAGACATTCTTTTATTTGAGCTCAGTACACATTCTTTTATTTGAGCTCAGAATACTATTGGGACACCAACCCACCTATAGCGCCATGTGTGATTTAACTTTTTTTACATCCTATTTCATACCCATCTCAGGTGTTAATGTGGCTAAATTTTATTTAAATTCGATCGTCAATTACCGATAGAGCAGTGGTTATGAATACTTACATTGCAGTAGAAATCGATTCTTGATATGATTGCACAAACCGCCTAAGCGACATTAAACACAACTTGTAAATTGAAAACAATATTTATCAAATAAATATTTATTAATTTTAAAAGAGGCAGTGTGAATACTACTGAGTGCGTCTCTGCTGACTGCTCGCCGGATTAATAGTCGTGAGCGTGTGTAAAATTTAGAAATAGGTTTTAATATTGATTGTATTTATCAAATCTTAAATTTATAAGTTTATTCCAATCAGACATCAAATATTTGGAAGCCCGCCACGCCCGAGGCCGGCGGGCGAGCCAGCTCCTGCTCGGGCCCCGGCACCACCGAGAGGCCGCGCTGGCGCCGCGCCCGGCGCTCCGCGCGCGCCTCCCCGGGCTCGGGCTTGCGGGGCAGCACCGAGAAGCGCCGCCCGCCAGGCACCGTCGACATGCGCTTGAACAAAACCTGCGTCTCAATCTTCTGCTCCTGCTCCATGACGGCCACGATCTGGCGCTCTCGCTGCACTATGGCCTTGCGCTCGTCGGACGACACCGTCTCCGATGCCATTTCCGCGCACTTGGCCAGGAACGCCTGAACCCGTTCGGGATCTTGCAACTTCTTCGAGTATTCGTAGGCCTCTTCCACCTGGATGCGCACCTCGTTGGCGTTGCCCTGCTGCATGTCCCCGCTCATCAGCACAAATAGTCCGTTTAACCACCACGTGACATTCCCTAGTTCGTGAGCTTCTCTCTGGCAACGTTTAGCGTAAAACTTGGCGAGAGCGTAATTCTTTTGTGTACAAAGCAATCGCGCTAGTTCGTACATGAGCCAGCACTTCATAGTCGAGTTCTCGCACATTTCGAGAGTGTCCACGACTTTCTGGGTCGCGTGTTTGATATCCACGAACTTGTACGGGTAGTTGGCCATGACGGAGTCGAAGGAGGTGGGCCGCCCGACCGGCAGCCCCATCAGGAACGCGATGCGGCGCCGGTTGCTGCGCTCGGTGAGCGTGTACGACAGGCGGTGCTGCGCCAGGTAGCCCTCGCCCACCGCCCTGTACAGGCGCTCCGTGTACAGCTCTTTGTCGGGCAACGTCCTCAGCGTTTTAGAATCAAGGAACATCTGCATGCGCTCCGCCTGCGCGACCAGGTCCATGACGCGGTTCGCCCGCACGCTCTGCTCAACCTGCTTCAGCAGGCGCTCGGCCGTCTTGGCGCCGATCTCGCGCTCTCTAATTAACACGGCTTCCTTATATTTGTTTTGGTACTTCGACTCCGCTCTCTCGGCCAACCTGATCGTGTAGTACGGACGCTGCGAACGCAACATATCTTGCCTTTCACTAAGTGACCGTAGAGCTTCTTTGACGAGCGCTATCAGCTGGACGCTACCGCCAGAATTTGCAGATCTGAGCCGAGGGTCCTCGGTGAGGTGTTGCAGAAAAAATTTGTCATACGCCATCGGGCCGAGATACTTCATAGCGAGGACGCGAGCCAGCGTCAGGCGCTTGCGGGCCTCCATCTGAGTCAGCTTTCGCTTCCGCTCCAATTTCGGTATGCGCGAGACGTGCAGCGCCCTCTGCGGCTCGTCTTCCGCGGGCCGCGCCGCTTCCGTTTGTTTTATCAGCGGTAGGAAGCCCATCATGACGTTACCGGCGTTTACTCCAATACAATCTTGAATAGTTTCGAGGCCCTGATTGATCCCCTCCACGAAGTAGGGCGGCTGGCGCCGTCTCCAGAGCCCCCGGTAGTTCATGACGACGGACCGCTCGAAGTCGGACATGGTGTACATGGCCCGCGACTGCATGTTGCGCGCGTTCATGTTCCCGGGCTCCAGCTTGAGCGCCAGCTCGGCGTCGGCGTACGCCTGCACGGGCTGCACGGCGTCGGCGCACACCTGGCTGCGGCCCGTCAACGTGCGCACGTCCTCGGGGCTGCTTCTGAATGCTTCGTCGTAGGAAGCCTTCGCCTTCTCGAACTGCTCGAGGCGGCGCAGGCGCGCGCCGCGCTCGCGGTACACGGTCAGGGCTCCGTACAGCTGCTTCTCTTCCATTCTGTATCAATAAACCTCTACAAAATAAACATTCACTAAAACATTAACACGTAAACCGCACTCCGAGTAACGGTATACTTTGACAGCTACCAAAGAGAACACCTGAACGGAGCGCACTCGTGTCAAAATATGCTCTGTGTATTTAATACCGTAAAGTTTTCACTCATTCAAATTTTTTCAAACGTGATGTCAACAAAGTTTTTATTCGCTTACTAGTTTTTCCCCGCGGCTCCGCCCGCATGAATGTCGGTTTTTCGCTACATAGGACATCCCTACACAATCATAGATTTATAAAAAATTTAGTAACCACTTTTACTTGAGCTCTCGTACCTTAACGGTAGCTATTAAAACAGGGATCAAGCTGTATCTTCAATTCTATTCGATCGATTTTGATGAAACATGCTGCAGTATTTAAGTTGGAATAGCACCTTTAAGACTGTAATAGTTTAACAAAAATCTACTCGCTGGTTTATGCGTGAAGCCCAAACAAACAAACAAACATCGACGGATTCGGTTTCAGAAGCCCTGAATTAATCAATCCGAGTAGTTTGTTTTTAAATGTCTTTAATTTTTGGAAATTTGACATTTAACAATTTTATAATAGTATAGATATATAGATTTGGCACTAGATATAGATGGATAATACTCGACACGCGCGCGTCCCCACTAGAGATGGGTAACCACCCGGATTTTAACCCACGAGTGGGTTAAAACCCAGTTTCACCCGCTCAATCCACCCACTGGGTAGATTGAGCGGGTGAAAACTAATTACATTACATTTCAAAATTT
>WUAW01016641.1:4302-17974 GCA_017165845.1 Thaumetopoea pityocampa | reverse complement strand
CTCACAACAACAGGCAGTGATTATAAATTAAATGTGAATATCGTGACATTTTTTTAGATAAGGACCGGACGTCGAAGGAATAAAAGTAAAGGATTAATTGCTCGGAATCCATGCAGCAGTATTTGCGTGATTCACGAACAACGGCGAACTTTTCTAATTTTATTTATTATATTATTTTTTATATATTATTTATTTTTATTAAACCATTCTAATTAAAACAAAAATAGACATAGTCTAACGTGAAACTCTGAATAAAAGATCTTACACAATTTGAAAAATGTTTTCATCGCGCTCATTATATAAACATCGTGTGATCGGTTCATGTTGCTGCTATATCTAGGTTTCCCAGAATAAGTGGTAGAAAACTGTGCGTTTACATAGAAACTTGTAAACGTTGAAATATGAACTGGCTCTGCTCGTGAAACGTCTTTGGGTGCATCTTAATGCTTTATAAAGGTCTTCGCCCAACGAGACGTAATAGGCATAGATGACTAACCGGCAAAATGTTTCCGTATGTATTTTTATGATGTCATGAGGTGACTGGCGTTATATCATAACAGCAGCGTTACTGTGTGGTAACGATATAATAATAACGACACTTCCTAATTTTCCAGTGAGTGCCGCGAGAACTAAAGTATAAGCCAAGGTAATAAGAATAGAGGTGTAGAAACTAAACTAAAACTAATGTCAATTTTTAGTTAGTTTATGACACAAACACTGAAATAAAATTTTTATTTATAACATATAAATTTTTTATATAATTAAATAAAAAATCAGTAATTCATTCTTGTTATCGCAGAAACGTAAGCAAGCAGTCATACAACGAGCATAATCTTTGCAGATATAGTATGTGACGTCACACCTTCCGAAATATTGTTCTGACATTTGTACTTTGGCATATTTATCAATGAAGAAAAATAGTGTTGTTTAAATTGGTGTGATGTCATTCTGACGCCATAAAAGGCATGAACGTTATAGTGGGGAAAAAATTTAGAATTTTGAATTGAGAGACAAAAATAAGTGTCAAATATAATTGCTATAATATGTATTATAAAATAAGGATAAAGTCACATTTACGCATTCATTTTTTAAAAGATGAGAATATTTTTGAACGGCGTCTTAGTGCGCTAACGGCTTATGAGGTGCACTTACCGAGAATCGAACGTTTTTTTATGCGCCGGCCAATGTTATCTGACGGATGGGAGTCGTCTCGAATTTGATATTAAAAATATGTAGATGTTTCAAACAATATGTATTATGGGATTTGAGGTGTAGAAATCGTTTGTTTCAACAAAGTGTCAACTTTTAAATGTTTTGGCGGTTAAGTTATAGACTATTATAATAACTATTATCAGTTAATAATAGTTATTATAATTTTACTATCTTAATTTTACTATCTTATTCCGAAAATCACGCAAATTATCAAAATACTAACGTCAGTTAACGTTAGTATTTTGATAATTTGCGTGATTTTCGGAATAAGATAGTAAAATTAAAATTTCTCGAACGGCTGTGGTTTAATTTCTTTACACTTTAGTAACAGAACTTCAGTTAGTAGCTTCTCTATAAAAGAGAGGCTCTGCGTGCTTGGCAGACATTTGGAGATCACAGAAAGTGAATCGCAGAATAACGCTACTGCCTTTTGCTCGGCTCCCACCACCAGAAAGACCTGAGTACACCTCAGATGTTTCTGGTGGTATGTGTACTCCAGTAATACACAGTAACGCTGGAGATAAAATGCCTTTTATTCCCTATATAATAAAAACTATTCACATAACAACATAAATAAATTATTTTAATTTAGGGCCTCCTCGAACGAAGGCCTCTTTCAGATCATTCAGTGTATATTAATCTTGAGCTATTTCTGTCTTTATCAGTTTCTTGTTTTAAAACTATTCTAAACTATTTAATTAAAGGTTTACCCACTACCGTCGCGCTGCTTGGACGTCTTTGCATACGACGCCAATGATATTTTCCAGCACATTTATTTATCCAGCTATACTAGACCTCGGTTGGCTGAGGTCAGTGTCCTCGGAATTAGGTTGATTCTAACGACACCGCGTTTGTATTGCGAGGTGCCCGATGCAAAATATTTGTATAAATGCACAGACCACAGCTACTACTGGTGTCTTAATACTAGTTAATACCGATTCATCCAACTTAACCGACTATATTTAGTTTGACTTGCATTCAAATTGTCTCGAATATGTCAATCAGTAGCCTAGCTCCTGGGTATTTAGTCGCTATGGAGCGTTTCTCGGGAGTGGACCGTGCGTTGTGCGTGCGAGAGTTTTGCAAAAAGGGTGATTCAGCGACTGAAGCGCGTAGAAGATTCTGCAATATTCGAGATTTCGGCATTTAAATGAGGCGCCAAACATAACTTTCATTCGTAAATGGATGAAGAAGTTTGAGCAAACCGGTACAACATTGGGAAAACCGGGCGACGAAAATCATCAAGAACGGCAGCAAACGTGGAGAGTGTTAACCTGTCTGTTCGTGACGATCAGAATCTATCGATTCGGAAGCGCGCAAGTGCTTCAAATGTGCCTAGAGAGTCATTACACCGTATCATGCACCAAGACTACATCCCTATAAAATTCAATTAATACAAGAATTAAAGCCCCAAGACACCGGTCAAAGGTTCAACTTCGTGAACCAGGTAATTGAGCGTTTTTCAACGTTTACTAATATGTTGTTTTCGTATAAAACTCACTTTCATTTTAACGGAGATGTAAATAAGCAGAACTGCCGCTACTGGAGATCGGCGGATCCAAAACGCAAGCATTACAAATCCCTACATTCACCTAAATTGATCATATGGGCTGCGATGTCGGCGCGAGGAATTATCGGCCCATACTTTCTTGAAGATGAAAGAGAACGTGCAGTTACAGTCAATTCGGAGCCCTATTTAGAGATATTAGACAATTTATTGGTGCCTGAATTAGAAAACATTCCTGTCTAAACCAAAGAACATGGTTTCAGCAGGACGGAACAACGTCACACACGTCGAAGACGTCTCTGCCACAAGTTTTTCCCTGGCAAATTAATCTTCACAAGAGGGATTTCCTGTGGGATTATTTTAAATGTAAAGTTTACACCAATAGATCAACTTCTTCAGCGCATTTAAAAGAAAATATCCATCACGAAATGGCAGCCATCACAGAGTCTACCTGGCGAGCAGTCATAAGAAATTTTAGTGTTCGAATAAATGAGTGCCGTGACCCTGACATCTGGAGGATATTATTTTTAAGAAACAAATTCCCAAATTGTGTACTTTAATAAATAATAAACACATTTTCTGTAGATGGCTTACTTTTTTATTATTGGTTCACTAAATATAAACTTTCTTTTGGGACATTTGATATTATATTACACACCATTATAATAAATTTTACATATATAATAGTAACAGGAAATGTAACGTGCACATTTTGTAGAGGCGACCTTATCATAATGTATGATCACAGACAGACAACTTTTAGATAGATAGCATACTTACAGATCGAGATACGACGGTAATGTGCATGTTACATCAGTAATGTTGCCATAAAAATGCAATCTGTCAATTTAATTTTAAATATATGGAACAAGAATGGAAAAGTTAAAAGACGTTACAAACAATTTTATTTTAAATTTTGATTTTGGTACAGTCTACCGGGCGGTATGTTTCACGCCTAGCGGGCAATTTGTCGGAAAGTGATCTCGAAGAAGGAACAAGAAGCGGAAAGAAGAATAAGAAAAGTAGAAATAGTGAAGTAATGAATTCAGTACCGTGCTAGATTAATCAACAGAGAGACGACGCCACGTGGTCGGTGTGTAACATGGTTTTGATGTAAATTAAATTCATCTTACACTAGCTTTTGCCCGCGGCTTCGCCCGCGTGAGTGTCGGTTTTCCGCTACACGGGAAATCCCGACACAAAAATATAGTAGATTTATATAAAAAGCCTCATAACCACTTTTACTTGACCTCTCGTACCTTAACGGCGGCTACTAAAACGGGGATCAAGCTGTATCTTCAATTCTAGTGGACCGATTTTGATGGAACATGCCGCATTATTTAAGGCGGAATAGTACTTTTATGATTGTAATAGTTTAACTAAAATATATCCCCTGATTTTTGCGTGAACCCTGAACAAACACACAAACAAATAAACATCGACGGATTTGGTTTCAGTAGCCCTTAATTAGTCGATCTGAGTAGGTTGTTTTTAAATATCTTTGATTTTTAAAATTTGACATTTAACAATTTTATACAATATAAAATAAAATAGTATAGATAGATGTTAACTGATACTTATCGTTCTTGTAAAAATTTCTAGAAAATATGTCTCTATTATTTACGGGAGAAATTTACAAGGTTGTTTCACCATCATAATCATCATCAGCCCGTGGAAGTCCACCGCTGGACATGGGACTCCTCCTTAAAAAGGAGGGATCTGCCATAATCTCCGCGCTCGGCAGGCGTTTTGGAGATCACAGTAGAGTTTGACTGAATGACGGGATAACACTGCTGAAGGTTGTATAAGTTGATAAAAATTTTAAAACATCACAATTTTTTCTTCTCTCTGACGATATTAATAGCGGCTTTGTTGCTGAGCGCCTTCTGAATTAATCTAACTGAATTCTGTTTACTCAATTTTCAACACCCTCAGGGGCGAGAACATTCGTTTTCACATGTTCCCAAGGATAGCCACATCAATATATCAAAACGTGTACTCCCTGGATCGTCGCATAATGCGCACAACAGCACGTAAATATCCATTGAGGATTATACATTAGTTGCTGTGGACTCCGATTTGATTTCAATTTTTCTGCGTTCATCAGTATAAAATTAGCTTCCTATCTCTTCGTAAGTATCACGGGTACAAACGGTAGAAAGAAATATACTACTTACACCTATACATAAATTTCGCACACGCCCCTGGGCGCCCACCGGGATATTACAAGGGTCATGTCATGGAATAAAATAAACAGAAAAATATTAAAAAATATAAATTTTATTATTAAAGTTACTGTTTGAATAAAAACTTAGACGTCTAGGTGTTAGTCCAAAATTGGTTAACACCTTGTCAATGATTTAGTCTTCTCCACCCTTTTCCCAGGAACACTAAATAGATGCGCCTCCCTGAAAGTATTACTGGCATGCGGACACCTCCAGAAACAAGCTTATGTGACGTGCACGTCGTCGAAACTAGAGAGATACACGCCAGGTCACGGCAATCACACACGTATTATTCTTGAATATATTCTTCTTGAATCAAATTAAGGTCATTCGATGAACGGTAGTCGCGAAATCACAACTTTATCTACTGATCTACTTACTCGTAAATGCGTAGTTTGCAAAGGGTTTGACCAATTCTGTCAGTACACTCTTGTTTGAATATAATAGAGGGTACACTGAAGTTTGCGAAACGGTCAGTGACTTTACAAACAGCATTATGTATGTAGGTACATGTCTGTGCGGTTCAACGCACAACGCACGATGGATCATCGGACACGGCCAGGGTGCTCATATTTTTAAATCTTTTGCATGTCATTATAAGTCCCGACTTTTAGTACAGTCCATAAGCAGGCGTATTTCTTTGTCTGATCTTTAGCATGCTTTGTACTGACTCCGTTGGCTATCATCATTTTATAGTATTAATGCTCGTAATACTTTTTAGGGCTGCCACGAGCTTGTACTGCAAAGGTTGCTATAGATATTAATTAAAAAAAAAATGGAAATGTTTACCGCGTTCCACCGCAACGAGGTCCCGGATGCATCGTATATGTGAGACTCACATCCACTAAAACCGCTCGGCGTCCCGACGCTAGATATCACATTCATCTACTTACCATGTTTCTCGGCAGAAGCAATGTCCCCAAATCGCTTCAATTGACCTCCCTAAGGTTGCTGGATCTGTATTTTGTGAAGCTAATATGAGGCTATGAGAGCCAAAGCGGCCAAACCGCATTCTTTTTCCAACATTGATTTTATTTTATACCTATCAGTTGTAATAGATTAAAATAACACTGGCATAACTACTTATAATGCCTTACACAACGGTATCCAATCCGTGCGNCTCATCTACTTACCATGTTTCTCGGCAAAAGCAATGTCGCCAAATCGCTTCAATTGACCTCCCTAAGGTTGCTGGATCTGTATTTTGTGAAGCTAATATGAGGCTATGAGAGCCAAAGCGGCCAAACCGCATTCTTTTTCCAACATTGATTTTATTTTATACCTATCTGTTGTAATAGATTAAAATAACACTGGCATAACTACTTATAATGCCTTACACAACGGTATCCAATCCGTGCGTATTGCCAGTGATGACCTATGGAGTCGGGACGTAGCCACTGACTATGGGCTTCATAAGAAAGCTCAAGGTTACCCAGCGAGCAATAGAAAGAGCCATGCTCAAAATCTCCCTACGAGATAGAAACTGTAATTAGATTATCCCCTGAACTAGAGTCGCCGACATGGCTCAAGGGATTGCAAAGCCGAAGTGGCAGTGGGCGGGCACATAGCTCATGAAACCGATGGACGTTGGAGTCTTAAAGTGCTCGAGCGGCGACCCCAAACCGGAAGGCGTAATGTGGGTCGACCCCAACTTGGTGGACCGACGATCAAGTGATGGATGATCGCGGGCAGTGGGTGGGTACAGGCGGCTCATAGTCGCTTGGTGTGGCGCTCATTAGAGGAGGTCTATGAGCAGCAGGGGTCGCCTGTGATATGATATGAATGGCCTATGAAACCAATATATATCTCATAGATGGCGGTGATTATCACTTTTGTCTGTCGGAAATTTAAAGTAACGATACAAAACAGTTTTATAAAATAAAACCAATATTGAATAAACAAAACAGTTGGGCTGCTGAGGTTTTAATGACCTGATACTACTGCCTACTCCGGTGTAGCGCTCAATGCCTCACAACTCGCAGTATCCACGAGAAAATTCGCACGGCATTTATAAAGGTTAGTTAATACACAAGTCATGCGCTGGAAATTGGACGGTTCAAAACGCCTTATATCGATCGCTTCAACAATAATATTCCTCATTGGGTTCCGGAGTGGGAACCCTATTCCGGAGCATGGAGCCCCAGCAGCGCCGGATGCCGCCTAATCACATAAATGCAAATTTGATCATTGGAGCTTCCTGCGCGCTGCACTGCGGGGCGCGCCCCGCGCCCCGCGCGCCCCCGTGTGGTTATATTCATAGAAATGTATCCGCGACCCGATACTAGTTTTTCTGAGCAAAACATGCCTCTTAATTGGCATTTAGGTATTTTCTTGCAAACTTTTTATTTGAACATTTTTAGCTAATTAAGAACTTATCTGATGGATGTTGTAATTTTAGTAGATTCCTTGAGGTGTTGCATTAAACATGGCAGTAAGTATCGTCGTAACGGTTTCGACATTAACGGGTGCGGTGCTCGGAAATAAAACTAGGAGTAGTTTCGCTTGTTTTTATTGCTCGGTGATCGTTAACACAACATATACACTACTATATTTTGGTTCAGTCGGGAACTTAAAAAATATATAAATCTAATTTTGGTACTTAGATGAGAACTGTGCATGAATTAGTCTAGCAATATTCCATCAATAGACTTATTATTTATAAGACATGCGATACAGGCGAGACCAAAACCCATTATATAGTATAACCGTGCTAATATGTACCTGTGTATACTGTAGACATTATCATCACATACAATGAAATTTGAAAATACACAGTTCCAAAAATACACAACACAACACATTAAATTACATAACACATTATTATGCATTACATATCTTTTATATCGCAAACAGATGTATATAGAGAGCTATTATGAATGAAAATGATCTAATGTTCTATTGATATCTTGGGCGCCGACGAGGATTTAAAAGGTGCGTCTCGCCCACCACTCATTATCATAATTACTATGTTAACCAACTTAAGCCTAATTTCATAGCCCGTCTTTTATATAATAAGTCTATTATTACGACTGTCCCGCTAGCTCTTAGTTTAAGTTAAATAAGGGTGCAAGTGACAGCATGCGTTTTAACATTACGTGGTTCGTTCACGTGTACCGGCGGTGTGCTGCAGGTGCATACAATACGAAAACTAATTAAATATGTAACTAATTTATTATCATTTCACCACGACGTGGTCGTGGTCCGTATGGCTAACTTATCTTATGGCTTATGCACCCATGTTTATAAGTGGATAACTTATTTGGTTCAGTTGAACAGAGATTATTGTAAAGCCATTTTAACAGATCCCTATTTTGATAGCAGTTCGGACAATTAAAAACGAAAGAAATATACGAAGGGGGACTCCAAAAGCCCATTTTTTCGTGTTCATGAACCTTTTCACAAAAATCCTTTAGTCACTTTCAAACTACTCTCCATTAGATAGCAAGACACCTCCGAGAGGATGTGTAGAGGAAGAGCTCGGAACTTTGTCGATCAGGTGAATGGTTAATTCATCATGACAAGGCCCCTGCACACAGGGCCTTACGAGTGACCCACTATTTGTCATCTCAGGGTTGGTCTGTCGTTCTTCACCCTCCGTATTCGCCACACCTAGCCCTATATGACATCTTTTTCCCTTTATCCTTTTCCCGTGAATAAAAAAAAACGTTAAAAGAGAAGCGTTATGATGATATGAAGGCGGTAAAACAGCTTCACAAAGGGCACTAAATTATATTAAAGTTGAAGACAGGCTTCAAACACTGGGGGAAAAGACCTGACATGTGCATCACATTTAATGGAGAGTAGTTTAAAGATGGCTGAAGAAAAATTGTGAAAAGGTTCATGAATAAATTTTTAGCACAAAAATCAGTTTCTTTTTGGGTCTCCCTTGTATATAATATACTTTAAGATTGAAATGTTACAAATCAAGATATCGATTTCTATTATTAATCGATAAAATTTCCGTTATCTCAACACGACCATAATGGTTTTAACATACGTTGAAAGCTGCCTTTTAAAATGGCCCCTCCTATAGTATTCATTCGCACAAATATATTTATCAAAATATGCAACTAGGTTTTCAAACTAGGAGAAGTGCAAAACATTGGGTGCAATTTCATTTTATATATCACAGGGCACATAGTATTATTTTACATACACACACACACATACACAGAAAAAATATGCATACATTTATCGATACTTATTTTTTTATCCATAAAGCAACGATAAGAGTAACATCGATTAGTAATTGAGATAATTGTATACTGAAACGTAAACTACGACTTACAACCGGCGTCAATATTATTTACGAATATCAATCTCCGTGCAAATAATATTAAAACGCTGTAGTTTATTAATAAGATCTTAATTAGCCCTATGTAACCTTACTAATATTATAAAACTGAAAGACGTTCAGATGTCTGTGACTCAGTCACGTCAAAGCGGCTGAACGTATTATAACGAAAGTCTGTAATTAAAACATAAACTGAAATGAAACATAGGGTAATTTTTTAATAAAATATCACAAGATTGAAACCATAGGTAGAAAGTAAACAATTAAGAAATCAAATCTCCTCTTGCATACTTTAAAACATGAAAGAGAAAATTATAATAAAAAGAGAAAAGATCTAGGCACTTCAAAGGACTAAGTCATTTGATTAATTAAAAATACATTGCACTGATGCCTGTTTGCCTGACTAATAACTCATTAGTTTCTGTTACTCTACAACACAAGAGCTTAAGGATTTTTCACATATAAACGGTCAAAGCTCGGTCACTCAGCATGTAGTGTAAAGTATAATAGTAAGTAAAAATTTATAGGATATACGAATACCACCATATGACACGATCATGCCCATTGTGACCGTCCATGTAGACGTACAGGTAGGTACATGTGCAAGGGCACTAAAGTCAAATCGATGTTCTAGAAGACAATCGTGTTAATTACAGAACCGATAAAATTAAAGTTTGAAAAGTTGTTATAAAGTAGTACTGTGAATTGTCATGTATTTCTATTCAATATTTATTTCACAATGGCGATTTATCAGACTACAAAATGCTCTCTTGAAAAAATACTGCTTCTGTAATTATCACGTTGTCTTTTAGAACATCGAAATGATAATTTTTCAAAGATAATGTCAAGAAATTAATTGCTTGTAAAACAAATGCCGTGAGTTAAAGAATTCATAAACAAGGCAGTATTAAAAAGAAATGGTCTACAAAAAATTCTTTGTAAAAAAATTGTTTCGTACAACTCCGTGCCGACTGTTTCGAATAGTTTAAAAATAGAAAATTTCGCTTTGACATACAATTCCTTTAAAATTCACAGGTGTAATACAATTGTTATTTAATCTCTATGCCGAAGGCAATAGAGTCGGTAATAACAGTGTTTGCACGAGATGCATTGTGTGTTGAGAATAAATTGCATGCAGCACGGACCGGTTCGTTGCAGTTTACTTTCGCTATTTAGATAACACTTAAGTCTTCATTCATTCAATGAAAATGGCAGTTGGTTACTTATTTATTTTAAAATCATTCATAGTTAAGTGAGGACTCGGTAGATTGAGATCAGAAAATTTATTAATTAGGAACAGTATTAATATTTATTAATCTGTTTCAAATCTTTCGTAGATATGAGCATCTAAGGCCTTAAGTGGATAGTGTTGTTAGAATTAATGGACACCTACGAAATATTTATTAGCTGTATACAATTAATTGTACTGCGGCCAATTTTTTTCCTAAAAATTTAAAAACAGATTTAAAAAGCATAGAGTGCCTATAGAATAAAATCACCAAGAGCTGGGAAGTAACGACGTGTTTGACGTTCAACAAATTAACACAATCCAGTCTTAAGTTCGTAGCATCACACTTTACGACTGAAATATACACAAAAAGTTTAGCAATATCAAAGAGCACAGAAATTATGTATTTAAGTATACAGTTTGTTTGTAGACAAAAAAAGGCGCACAGTGCGAGCAAGGTGTGTTAAATAAAAAAATCACACTCATAAAATGGATTTACCTAATGAAAATAAAAAAAGTAACATTAAAAAGTGCAAACATTACTCATTTGGTTTCTGATGTCACTGATCCTAAGGCGGCAGAGCGCGAACGTCCAGATACAAGGTATACATAGCAAATATTCTATAATTAATATTTATTAATAATAAACAACACTGAAAACAACTTATTATATTATTTACACCGTTCTATTAAATGAAATAAACATAATTATATCATTAAAACACTAATTTAAAACTAATAATGTCATACTTATGACAGAATGTTCTTTTTTCTGTAGTTATGTAGATCTTGATTTGCCTTAAGTTAATTTTACATTGTCTTATTTCTACAACTTAACCAAAAACTTAACTTGTTATGAGAACAAACATACATAGCACTCATTTTTGTTCTTTGGTCAATTTTTAGTGAGAATTTCATCCGACGTTTATTTGTCAAAAAGCCCAAGTACTAATGCACACAAAGTATCACTCTAAGTTCAACTATATAACAGAATTATTTTGGCATTTGAGTTTAGTGTAATGCATGTGTAATTTTTTTAAAGTAAATCACTTAAAATGGACAATGTATAATAATATTATACACGGGTAATAAAATTCATTACAATGCATTTATTGACTTATAATAGCACTATTTATTTCATAAGTGGTGATATCAGTAACCTAGTCTCATTTAATGCAGTAATGGTGCCGATTCTGTTTTAACAGAAATAAATTAAATTTAGTCCCTCTCTGTCTTTTTCTAATGTCAAACGCTAAAACGAGATGGCAAACACTTATAGCGAGTACCGACCTACGGTTCTGTCAAACGGTTCAGAAAAATGTTTCGTTTTTTCGTATCTTTAGTCTGTTTGTTCCGAAATCGTGACTAAATCTCTTAATTTAGACGCGTGTTACCGAAACTGACAGTACCAAAATTGGTAAATTTATCTCGTTTTGGCGTTTGACATAAAAAAAAGGGAGGGACTAAATTTAATTAAGTTCAGTTGCAACAGATTCAGCACCAATGTGGGATTGTTATGTCTAACTGTCTCAACGAAATAAAGAAACAAAATTGCGTTTTATTGCAGTGCGCACGCCTCCCCGCATATTTTTAACGTCATTATGAAAATTCTGAATCGCTTGGTATCAATGACGTCAAACAAACATGTGTATTACTTTCAATCAAATCAATAATGATTATGTGAATAATGCCAATGCTGCCATTGATCAATATTGCCACTGATCCATCTAATTTCCATTGACGAGCACACACGAGAACAAATGAATTTTCAAATACGACGCAGTGTGGTATGAAGCGACGTCTACTTCAATTAAATATTGTTTGGGATAAAATGTTGTTTGTATAAAAGGTAACATGAGTTGAAGCGAGTGAAACGCTGCGTTTACTACGGTTTGGTTCGGTGTGCGAAGCTGTTACGATATTGCTCGTTACACCGAGACGGTTTAACCGGGGGTATCTGAATATAACTACATCCTGAGTAATTTATTTCGATTAGGGACAGAGCGAAACGATTGCAAGTGATGACAATGATACATCGATACAAAATACAGTCTATCTCTAATCGAATATCTTTATATCGATACTTTAAAAATTCACATACATGAATTTACTGAAAGTACAATTGAAATCTATTTATAACTTAAACCGCCATAGAAACCCGGAGTTATGCCGGATATCATTTTCAATCACTTAAAACACTGATGCTTGTTTGTCAATGATTTAATATAAACTTTATACCGTAATTTATTTTTAGGTTATGTTTTAAATAACATTCACCTATTTAGTGACAAACATATGTGTGAATTTTAAATTAATTTATAACGGATGTATTGTATACGATTTATCATCATATTTGGCCATCGAGTTTGAGTGATCTGCCGGGCATTAATATAATTGAATAATAAGTTAAAAGTAAGTAAATTAAATATAACTGCGACACGTTCATAAAACATTTTGCGTTATTATATTGTACAAGTACTCGCTATAATTTCATACGAAATAATTATTGAAGTAAAACTATTTTACGGAATGTTATCGCGGTTTATTCTTTATCATATAATATTTCAATGTGTTATATATGAAACAAGTGGAGGACGATGGGGGGTTGCGGATGCGGGGTAAAACCGGACGCAATGGTATTATACTTTCTGTCTCCTCTCAGCTGACATGACCGCGTGACAGTTTAGGTCGTTCATAGTGTAAAGCAAACAATTACAATAGGAGGTCGCGTACCGTGTCCGAGCTGAACCACTTCGAACAGTTTTGTGCCATTTGATATAAACTTTATACTGCATTTTTTAGGATCTATTATTTCGTTTATCAAGTATATTGCATATGGAGTCTCAAATAAGAGAATGTCTATAAATTTTTAAAGATTAGAACATCAAATAACTTTCAATGTATATTTTAATAACCTACAATATTTTTTGTAATAATTTTTAATGTAATTTGGGTTAACCACAGATAAGGCACTTGGAGTAAATACGAACGTTCATAATTACGCTTGATGCGAAATATAGTCGACAACCATATGAATTTAATGTGTGTTTTTAGATGCCTCGAAAAATATTAGAAAGTATGAAGGAAAATATACACTGGAAACACTATAAGAAAACACTACAAACAGTTGTACAAGAAATAAAAGATAACAAAAGTGCCTTGCGTTAGGTGGAAGAAAAGTACTACATTCTTAGAGCTAAACTTTT
>WUAW01016629.1:13953-26063 GCA_017165845.1 Thaumetopoea pityocampa | reverse complement strand
TGAATATTAGGCGCGTGTAATGGGGTGTGTATGTAACTAGGTTAAAACCGTCTTAATAAATCACTCAATGCGTTAATACGTGTTTCAATTATCCCTTCCGATAACCGTCTGAGATTTTCTGTCTAAAATTTGTTTACAAAACTGTATTTAACTTAATCTGTTGGCAGACGACGGAACAGATAGGAAGCATAATCTCCTAATTTAAAAGGCTTGGTTTGATTCGAATATTGATATTCTACATACGTAGATACAATCACGCCTTTTTCCCTGGCTTTCCGTCGGGAATCGAACCCGTCTCCCGCGTGACAGACGGGAATACTAATCACTATACTACGGAAGAATTGGGGTAGGCTGAATCCAGACCACTTCTTTCCACTTGCTATGAGCAAAGTGGCTATCCGTAACCCATTATTCGCCCCAGCGGGAATATTTACCGGAATGGATTTATTTGTTTTGCAAATTCACCATCGAAACTATACAGGAGTCCATCCGCTACAAAGTTGGCGAAATTGCACAAATTTATAAATAATTGCTTGATTTTTGAACTTTTGAAAAAATTAAAACTAGCAAAATATTCATTATTAAATTGTCTATCTAAAGGTGTTAGTTGCAAATTAAAATAATATATACTTTAATAAAAGATGCATACAATGTACATTTTTTCTCATTTTTGTGGTCCGTTCGTAACGAAATTTCATGCAATATAAAAATTAATTCGAATAATGTAATTCTTATTTGATTTTTGTTTTAAATAAGGAGTAAATACGCACTGAAAATTTTACTTATACGGAGTTTTACTAGGGGAGGCGCCTTTGAAACTAGACCAATATACAGTCAAACTACTTCAATCTATCTATACTAATATAAAATGGTTAAATGTAAAATTTTCAAAAATCAAAGATATTTAAAAACAAACTACTCAGATCGACTAATTAAAGGCTTCTGAAACCATATCCGTCGATGTTTGTTTATTTGTTTGTTCGGGCTTCACGCAAAACGGCTTCGGTTAAACTATTACAGTCTTATAGGTACTATTCCGACTTAAATAATGCAGCATGTTTCATCAAAATCGGTCCAGTAAAATTGAAGATACAGCTTGATCCTTGTTTTAGTAGCCGAAAAAAGGTACGAGAATATCATATCCTGGATGTCCGAGCGGCACGACCAGGGATCCAGCAGAATACCAGCGTCGGGTATACTGCCTGACATCATGCTGAGCTGGCTCCCCATTTGATACGGTTATTATTTTCATTTCTTTTTATTTACATATGTAATAGTATGTATTACGTAAGTTATATTAAATGAAGTTATTCTTTCTTTTTTAATTTACCAGACTACAAAATTCAGGCCAACGTTTAAATACAAAAGAAATATCAACTACTCTTATTTTTGATCCCGTCGTGTCAGTTGCTCTAGATTTAACCGAACTTTGAGTAAAATGTTGACAGGCAATTTTGTTACTTCAACTAAGCTGTAAGCCACGCCCGTTATTCCACTTTTCTGTCAGACTGCCTCGCTTCATGTCTGTAACTTCAGAGAACCTCCGAAAGGGTAGATCCCTTGATATCACGCTAACTGTCTTTGAGTGTTTCGGCTCTGTATGTTATGATGGATAGGCACACTGATAAGATTCGAAAAATGTGATTTATTAACCGCCTACCAATTCAAACACCCTTTATTCTGTTGCCACGTATTCAAACATTTTGAGTACATTGATGAACGTGAAACAGAACAGCCCCCTAAGCCAAGTTGACTTTCGGCAATCGTTATCGCTAATAGAAACGAAAAAAATGTATTGGAATGACACTTCTAATCGCCAAGTCACACGTGACTTATCGAATAGAAGTGTCACTCCAATACATTTTTTTCGTTTCTATTAGCGCTAACGATTGTCGAATGTCAACTTGGCTAGGGGGCTGTTTCAACACGATAATGCCAGGAGCCATTCTTGCGCCATTGCAACGGCCAAGCTGGTGAATTTACGCTACGAAATGCTTCCCCATCCGCCACATTCTCCTGACCTGGCTCCTAGTGATGTCTTCCTTATTCCAAACATGAAAAAATGACTTGGGGGACGAAGATTTGGAACTGATTTGGAGGCTAACTTCGAAACTAAGCCGTATTTTGAAGACCTTGGAAAAGATTACTACAAAGAAGGGATCAAAAGTATTTTTTAACACTTTCGTCGCTACCTTGAAGCAGCAAAGTCAGAAGGCTCACTACCACGACCCATAAATTTCGTGTGCTCGCCTACCTTTTTTTATTATTATTATTATTTTTAATTTTATTTTAAACTAAGTAAATTCCGTTATATTCTTTAGCACCGATATTTGTTTACATTAAACAAATAGGTAGGTAGGCGTCACAACCTCCGTAGCGTATACGGAGATATGAATTTCACCCCGTGTGCGCCGACTCCGTAGGTGCTACGGACCTATGTATATATAAACACCCATTTATATATCATCATCAGCAGCATGTGGAAGTCCACCGCTGGACATCTCCTTAAAAAGGGAGAATTTACCATATCTTCACGCTTGACAGGCGTCTAGGAGACCGAGGTAGAATTTGATTGAATAACAGCATAACGCTGCCATTAATTATCTATACTATTATAAAACTGTTAAATATCGAATATTGTAAACATATTTAAAAACAAACTACTTAGGTCGACTAATTAAGGGCTTCTGAAACCAAAACCGTCGATGTTTGTTTGTTTGTTTGCTCGGGCTTCACGCAAAAACCAACAGATAAATTTTGATTAAACTATTACAGTCTTAAAGGTACTATTCCGGCTTAATTAATGCGGCATGTTTCATCAAAATCGGTCCAGTAGAATTGAAGATACAGCTTGATCCCTGTTTTAGTAGCCTCCGTTAAGGTATGTACGAGAGCTCAACTAAAAGTAGTTCTATGGCTTTTTGCATAAATGTACGATGGTTTCGGAATTTCCCGTGTAACGGAAAACCGACATTTACACGGGCGGAGTCGCGGGCAAAAGCTAGTATGTATTATAACAACTAATGGTGCTGATTCTGTTGTAACAAAACTTAACCAAACTTAGTCCCTCCCTCTCTCTTTCCAATTTCAAACGCCAAAAAGAGATAGCTACAATTCTGCTGCTGTTAGTTGTAACTAACAGCACCAGAATTGTAGCTATTTCTTTTATTTAAGAACGTCAAAATTAAAAGATTTAGACGCGGTCTCAGAACATACGGACTAAAGATACGCAAAAAAGCAACACTTTTTGAACTGTTTGACAGAAACGTACGTCAGTACTCGCTATAAATATTTGCTATCTCGTTTTCGCATTTCACATTAGAAAAAGATAGAGAGGGACCAAATTTAGTTTAATTCTGTACAACAGAATCGGCACCAATGTTTACTTTTATAAAAATAATATCGACACCGCAGATACTACAGAATTCATCCATCGTCGAGTTTATAGAACGTTGGTAGGTAAGTTACTATGGCATTTATGCAAACTGGTGTTAATTGTAAGCAAACAGTCATCGCAAACAGACTCGCTAAAACATATTTTAAAGGAAAGAGTTTATGTATATAGTTTATTATATTTATGTGCTCACATATTATAATCTATGTATATTTTTGTATACCATATTTATGTATTTGTATACAACATTGGTGGTATAGTGGTTAAAGACACGACTTACGATCGAAAGTTCGCGGGTTCGACCCGGTCCCGTACCACTGAGTTATTTCTAATTCATGTACGGTCTACATTGTAGACACCAATGAACTCAACGGAGAAGGAAATCTTCGTGAGGAAACCTGCGTACCCGCATGGGTGTGTGAAGTCTACAACATATAACTATCAGTGTATTATATAAGTTTTATATAAGCATGTGTTTCATACTCTTTTATTTTACATAGGATACTTCAGCTATCTTATGTAATGTCTTAAGCAACCGTATGACACCATATGGTTGCTTAAGACATTACATATTAAATCCACTCATATGACATTATTGTATGAAGTGTATATCTATCTAGACTATTATAAAATTGTTAATTGTCAAATTTTGTAAATCAAAAATATTTAAAAAAAACTTCTCAGATCGACTAATTAAAGGCTTCTCACACCAAATCCATTAATGTTTGTTTGTTTATTTATTTCTTTGTTTGTTCGAGATTCGTGCAAAAATCAGCGGGTAGGTTTTGATCAAACAGTCTTAAGGGGACTATTCCAACTTAAATACTGCGGTATGTTTCATCAAAAGCGGTGCAGTAGAATTGAAGATACAGCTTGATCCCTATTTTGGTAACCGCCGTTAAGGTACGAGAGATCAAGTATAGCTTAGCTGGTTCTCATAGCTTCAAGTGTAAAAGAGAAATGAGATAGCAAACATTTATAGCGAGTACATTTTTGGCGTATCTTTAGTGCGTATGTCCCGAGATCTCGTCTAAATCTTTTAATTTTGAAGTGTCTATATCAAACTGATAGCACCAAAATTGTAGCTATCTCATTTTGGCGTTTGATATTAGAAAAGGGTAGGGAGGGACTAAATTTAGTGATGTTCTGTTACAACAGAATTACCATCAATATTTCTCACTGATCAATGAGTAAGTTTAATTATGCCACATGAAATTGTAGGGTTTACCTACTATTTATTTATTTATTCTTTATTGTATACAAAGAGGTAAATACATGTGTAAATAAAGAAAAAAAAAAGATGTACAAAAGCGAGCTTAACTAACGTAACGTATTTGAGTTTTCTTCCAGCAAACCTTAGAGTGTAAAAATATTTGAGACTAGGAAGAGAATAGGATCCAGTGTACTGGGTACAGAAGCATACACAAACATACGTTTATACAAATATCGAAACAAACTAAAATACGTAAATACATATATTATTTTGAGAGAAAGTGAAAGTCTTTTCCTAAAAATACTCAGAGAAGAGCCATCCCTAATAGAATGAGGAAGGTAGTTCCACAGACACCGCACGCATAGTGAAAGACTCACTGAAACAATACTACCTCAATTCCTCACTATTCAATCACCCTACCCAGCTGCGTTCTACTGACCTTTATAATGGGCTCCGTTTGCGAAGTAACATCACAATACATTCCTTTTGCACCCGCCGTCGCCAAATTAATTGAATTTCAAGCAGTACTGTCATTAATGGGGCCGGTTTTCGCCTGATTTGTTTACTTTTCGAGTTGCACAAAAGTTGAAGCCAACATGTAAAACTTTACCCAATAATAGTACTTTATGTAGGCGTATACTCCAAGTTGGATGGGTGGATTCGTAGGTCACGTGTCGCATGGCACTTTGTAGGAATTAAATCTAACGATTGAGCAAAACATGATAGGGCATTGATATTAGCGTAGGCGAGTATGTTTGTAACGACTCTAGCGTTATGTGGGCGTACTGCGTCGTGAATAAGCTAAAACGAAGCACTCATTGGGTCCGTAAAGGAATAACAACATCCTACACAATTATTTCAGCGTAAAACTCAATAATCGCCTCTCATCTATATCAGTCCGTTTCTTCCACCAATTCAAAGACTCTCCCATATCATGATTATTCCACAATTATAAGAATGACCCTCCTAACTATATACGTAATATTTAAAATTTCTGGAATCGAATATTTTTTACAAGTTATAGGAATGCATTCTATGCTATTCGATTCTAAAATTCAGTTCTAGTAACCAGTTCCAGAAGCTAGTTCTGCCTTATTTTCCAAACCTAAGGTTGGTTATTTGGAGCTAAAGATCACTAAGCCAAGAAAAATCATCACTAAGAGATGAAAACCCATAGTTTTTCACCTCTATATCAACTTCAAAATATTTGAAAAGAGTTTTGTATTTCAATGGAAAAATTCGTGTGCTGAATCACTCACATGTTGCAGAACTTCTACGACGAATCTTTTATGCCAAAAATACTCATGCTCATGAATAATATAAAGTATTAATAGAAGGCTAGGAAGTTGTAGTTTATTTGCGTTATTTTCTTCGTTTTCCAATAGCTATGAGCGACGAAAACATTGACAGAATCAAGAAGTTTGTGCTCTAAAATCGTATCGTAATCTTCATATGAGACTTAGAGATTTGTTACAAATGGCGAAAATTCCCTGAAGAAACTAAAAGCATACCTCAATCAGTTTTCGAAAAATATATAGAAAACTGTGTGAAGCGCCGACGTTATGCGCTAACTTATTCTATAAATAAAATACGTATCATTTTTCTACAGAAAAATATAAATTATTATTCACATTTATACTGATTGAACAGTTGATACGGACTTTTTTAACGCAAGAATCGACTTTGTGCCTTCGGATTTAATATTGAATATGCCTCGGTATATGTTATAATTAACATTTTAGCACCTACTTATGAAACGTGACGAAAACATCCTTGATGCCCGAATGAGCAAGTGAGGCTGGAAGAAGTAATATCAAGTGAAGTCAGGTCACTAACTTGTCCCACCGATCGTGTTGACTGAATGAAATTCGTGTTCGCTTATTTATCAAGATTTAATGCGATGACGTGTGCTTTGATTAGTATTTTTTTTTTCTTTTCTATTTTTTCTATAGAAGGAACAATCGGGTATGCCAATGAACTTATAGCGAAGTGAATGATTATGAAGAACGAAGATTTTAATGGAGTTGTTGGTTATCACGTCAAGATATGAGCAGCTGTAAGTCAAAGTGTGACAGGAGTGGCAGTATCGGAAAAGGGAAGATCTTCCGACCAGACGAGTGTAATGTCTGGCGGGGCCTGCCACTGCCCCGACGATAGATGTCGGGACGTTGTATATACGCTAAATCGCTATCAAATTTAACTAGCGTGATTCAAACTTCTGCCTCAATGTCGTTCTTTAAGAGATACGCCATCTGTTGAGGATGCGTGGTACTATGTAGTTAAGTAGGTCGCTAAACTGATGATAGCTATCACCGCCGTCCATAAATATTCACAACACTAGAGGAGCCACTGATGCGTTGCCTACTTTTGACTCCCCATCCAACACGCGCCGAGGAGAGACGAGACTTAGAAACTCGACTAAATTAAAATGAATCGCATTACTGTTTGCCTTCCAGCTTCGCCTTGTTAATTTTATTTAATTAAGTTACACGTTCTTGTCTATTCTCGGCAAGAATCTTGTTAGGGCACAAGAAAGATATCAGAAGTCTGTTATGCTGTAACAAGGACAATTGTTGACGTCAGAACATTTCACAATTTTTTTGTGTGACCTAAATTGGCGTGTTAAATGTATGGTAGTAAACGGCCAAATATAGATGATTTGAATGTAATTGATATTTTTTGCGAATGGCATGACATCGTTCTGTTCTTTAGAGCAAAGACGGCAAAAATACAAGAAAATGTCACAACTTTTTATAATTCTACATAGTCCAGCTCGTTAGAATTGTAATGTAATAGAACAGTTGTCGACAGATACCCATCGCCGTCTGTATGACTAGGGGTCCGCAGACTTTTTGATCTCATAGACCATTTGCCATGTTTTTCAGTTTTAAGTAGACCACCAGTTTCGTTAAATTGGATTTTTGCAAATTCATCAACTTCAAATTCATCAACTTCATGTTTTTGACAGCTAGTAACTATTCAGTAGTAGCATAGTAACTATTCAGTTTAAAAGATTGAGTCGGGAATAAACCTGTGAACTGCACTATAAACACATAGAACTTTTACTCTACTGGTAATGTCAAACCATTCCAAAATAAAACTCATGCATAATCACAAAATATCATCTAATCAACTCAAGAACACGATACACAATTTTATTGATCCTATAAACACGATTTGGCAAGTACCTAAATCATCAAAAACATCTTGAATCCCCGTTATCAGTTGTATAAGGTTTTTTCTTTTTTTTTCAAGTAAATAAATTTCTTTCATGGACCCTCATTAGTAGCGCAAATTATGATCTTGCTGATCTTTTTTTTTAAATTTAAATATTAGAACAGCGAACTGCTTTACTACAGTCTGAATATATTAGTAGAAACAGTATAAATACTTAATATACGTATACTAATACCTTACAAGTTCTATTTTTTAAAAGACCTATAATAATTTAGCATGCCAAGGAACCTGCGTAAACCATTGACAATTTGAGGAGGCTGGAATTCTTTCATTGTCTTTATCTTGTCTTCTAAAGGACGTGTACCCTGTTGAGAAATGTGAAAACCAAGAAATGTTATTTCATTTTTGCCAAATTCAGATTTGCTTTCCTTTATAACCAGTCCATAGTCTTGTAACTTAACAACGACGCTTGAAATTCAAAGGAGAGTGTGTGCGACCAGGAACGAGCTGCCACATCACCCCCTTGGAGTGTGCAGAACCCTACTGACAAGTTTTAGAGAAATCTAACTACGCGTCCGGATTGGGTTCTTATCACCGGCCGTTCACTGTCAGGGTTTCCAATCACCGCAGTGGGTGCAGTGTCACTAGCGCTCGCGTCAGTCAACAAGCAAGCGGGTTTGACGCAGTCAATTGAAACTGTCTTCGGTCCTTTAACCATTTGCACTGTCACTGTCTTTTTAGTCCGTTTTAAAACTCGAAACGGTCCTGAGTAAGGCGGTTGTCGTTCCTCATTAACTAACTGTTGTAACAGTTCCTGAGAATATAAATATCTGATTTACTTTAAGTAGTATTATAAGTTATAAGGGTCGAGAACTGTGTTGCTACTAAGTAATACAGCTCACAGAGCTATTCACTTTAACCTAAATAAATACAGGGTGTGTTATATTCTTTTGATTTTAATAATAATATTGTGGATTTTTTACACACTATTTGATCTAGTCCCAAATTAAGATTCCCTGTTTTGGGTACTGGACAACGATATATTAAGCATATCGTTGTATGGATAAATGTTATTATATATTAGATAAACATCCATGACTCGAGTACAATTATTCGTGCTCATCAAATAAAGTTTATCCCTACTTGGATCCGGGACTAATAACTAATTAGCACAGAAAGCAAGATTACTGCCACTGAAAAATTCAGTCATTACTTAAAAAACACAGGTTCAAACTCGTTTTATTTATAGTTAAAAACACTTCTAAATTTTATTTTCAAAATTTAACCGTTGGAAATATGCGCGCACCTCACCCACTTCTGTACACTCATTTATCCTGGAATTAAAGTTTTCAATCACATGCTGAAGAATATCTTTTGGTATAGTGTTAATTTTGTCTAGAATCCTTAGCTTCAAAACAATGAAGTTGGGTAACAACGGATTGTACACTTTGCTTTTTAAGTAGCCCCATAGAAAAAAATCAACGATGATTTTTTTTTAAATCGGGGCTCCTCGGACCCCAGCTGATGTCCCCTCGACGACTTATTAATTACCCTTCCAGCGAATAAATCGCGTGGAGTAGCTAACGAGTCATTTGTAACATGATAAGTAACTGTAGCTTGCTGAAAAAAAATGTGTTGTTGTAATAATTGGGGTTTTAGGTAATCGGGTAATTGGTTGTAGATAATTGGGTTTTACATTTCGGCATCCAATAGTTTGGATCATATGACCATATCGATCATAATTAATGGTTTCAGCGCAATTGCGGCCATCATTAAAAAAATCACGACTTGATATTGCATACTATTGCATATTATTCCTTGACTTGATATTGCAGCCCAAATCACAACCTTTTGAGGTTGTAATGGTTTCCGAAGTAATGCTAGCGGATTGTCGAAACCATGTAAACAAATATAATTCCATATCTGCAATTATATTTGTTTACATGGTTGTTGATATGAAAATTTTATTCTACGGAGCACTATAAATATTATTGAAACTCCTAAAAATTTTTTCATTATCCTACAAAATTCGATTTGCTTAGCAGAATCATCATTCATCTTTTTGAACAATTACAATTCTGTAAGAGAGAAAATGTAAATCGTTACAAATAAGGCGATCATCATCATCATAAATACATACAGTTACGCCTCTTTTCTATTGGGGTAGGCAGAGACCACTTCTTTCCACCTGCTACGATCGTTTAATGTGGCAAAGTGGTTATCCGCAGCCCACATTTCGCCCCCGCGGGCAACGAGACGTATCGAGTGGCCACAAAATCACGACGCCGCCTTTTTATAAGGTTCAAAAGTGTTAGAGTTCTCATTGCGTTCCCACGGCTTAGTGGAGAGGAAAGGAAGGAGGTCATTCTCCTTCCTTTCCTAGCTCATGGTAGGAAAGGTGTATTGAGCAAGGAATATGGAGTTTAAGAAAAGGGCTGTAGGATATAGGATACTCGTACTACTATCTCGGAAGGAGTAAGTGTTACTGTCTTTTTTCTCTATTCTCTACCTTTAAGACTTTAATAGTTTGACCAAAATCTACCTGCTGGTTTTACATGAAGCTTGAGCAAACACACAAACAAACAAACATCGACGGATTCGGTTTCAGAAGTCCTTAATTAGTCGATATGCGTCATTTTCTTTAAATATCTTTAATTTAAAAAAATTGACATTTAACAATTTTCTAACTGTATAGGTAAAAAGAATCAAAATCTACTGCGATCGCCAAGACGCCGGCCAAACGTAGAGATTATGACAAACGTCTCCTTTATGAAGAGGTGGTCCTCCCACGAAGAGGATATAACCGAGAGGATATAGGAAGTGCCGGTGGTAATGATGATAGCGTTTCTCACAGTCGTTAAATTTAAACGTGTCCTGTCGTCTAACAATAGTATACGAATCGTTGTTTTTATTAAATTCTCGTTCGCAAATTGTACGCTCCGTATTGTGAAACTATTGATCGCTACCAAACTGAACAAGTCTACCAAACAATTGAGTCTACTGCTTACCCTTACAATCTGTGTTTGGCGCTTAACAGTCAAACCAAAAATGAAAATTATTTTGAGACACCCCTTATTTGAACAAAAAAACTTAGTCAAGAGAGCCTTAGCGTAGTCTAAGTTAATGGTCAGTATTTGAGCTGCTTTCAAATAGCACTCAGCAGTATGCGTGTGTTAGCTGTGCTGAATGTTCTAACATATTGTTACATAGAGTATATACAGGGATTGTGAGGAAATAACCGTGTAGCGAGAATAGAATTTACTATTCTCTTCACTCCGATGCTGCATTCCACTCGAGAGACCCGATATAGCAAGATGAGGCAACACATCGCTCAACCAATAGAACAATGACGTAATTACATTTTTGCAATTTATCAGAAGAAGCGTTTCAGTTTAAGTTTAGTTTAAAATTGTTATGATTTACTAAATGGGTATACCATTTAGTAAATCATAACAATTATCATGATTTTTCTAAATTTATTTATAAATTATTATTAATAAATTGAGCATTCTCGAAAAAAAATCCATATTAAACAACAAATCATCCAAATTAAACACAAAATAAAAATTTAACTTTTTTGCAATTACGTCATTATTCTATTGGATGAGCGAAATGTTACCTCATCTTGCACCGTATGCATGCACAATCTTACTCTCCACAGATCCAGTCTACACCGCGTCCTTCACCTCACTATTTCATTAATTCCACCTCTTGTTCTTAGTTCCTTCTTGAATCACTGAACTACCCTCATGGCGCCAGCGCCATAACCTAACTCTTTTGTTGTTCCAAAATTTTTTGTTTTTGTTTCATAGATTTAAAAGAAAATAGACATATAGACATATAAAAAATATTAAATAATTTTTAATTAAAAATAACTCTGCTATAGAATATTAAAATCTACTAACAGCGAAATATAATAATTACTTTTTTTAACATCTATAATTTTATAGCGTATCTCTAGCAAATAAATGGTTTATTTTAGTTTGAAATATTGGATAGAGCATAGGTCACTAAACTTTTTAACATGTAGACTATTTGCAATGTATTTTTTTTTATTTTAGAGAGACTCCCTAATATTGAATGTTTACAAATTCATCAACTTCAAATATGTTCGTGACAGCTGGTATAGTGCTACTAACTTTGAAAGATTTAAATTTCTAACTGTAGTGACGTCATCGTCGACCCCTGGGGGTCGATAGAGATCCCTTTGGGTGTCAATGGGATAGAGAATGAGAACCCTTGTATTTTATTTATTTACATTTCATCCCCAGTCCATATTCGTTCTCACTAGTGGGCCACGGGCCTCCCCTGATCAGGAGGGGGATT
>WUAW01016626.1:11017-25671 GCA_017165845.1 Thaumetopoea pityocampa | reverse complement strand
TATATATATATATACATATATATATATATATATATATATCGTATCTTGTCACATACATAAGTAATAATAATATAATTAATATTAATGAATATTTAGAATATTATAAAAATGATGACCGCCTTGTCTGGATTTCTTAGCATAAGCTATGGACTAAATAGTTGCGTATCAATTTTCAAAACTATACATACATATGAATGACGCCGGTATCGCTAGGCCCTTTTACATCTCATTCATGTTCATATAACTTACGGTATTATATGTTCTTTTTTTTTTCAATTTACATATCTCTTCTTAAACCTATTAAGACTTATAAAATTTTACTGTAAAGCACAGGCAGCCAAAGTAACATATTATGCCTACAACGTATACAAACTGGTATTCTGCGTATATACTTCATGATTCACAAGAAATATCGAAATACATGAACATCTTAATATACCAGACAGTATTCACGCAAAAATCAATATATTTACACTGTAAATGAGGGATAAAACAAATGAGCATATTCCCTCCATTCCAATAAACTGACATAATAGCTTATAAAATTTTCGCACACAAAGGAGGATAAGAAGCAAAGATGCAATAATAATAACAATATTCTAAACACTTTCACATACATTGAACTAGTCACAACTTAGGTTTCTCTGCATCTTGGATACTAGAAGCGATATACATTCTTATTATATAAAAATATAAATGCAATACATAAATAAATAAAAACGTCTATGATTCGGATACAAACATTTGTCCTTAGCGAATAAGGTTTATCCCTGTCAAGATTCGAACCCGTGACTCATTGGCGCAGAAGACAGGATCACTGTCTCTGTACCAATCAGTCGTCATGCAATACAAGCTTATAGACAAATAATAAAAAATTAACTTGGTTTAGAAATTTTTGGGGTGGCTCCGAATTCCCTATCGTAAAAGGTTTGGCTTGGGCCATATAATCTGGTGTACTTGTCTTGCAATCTCACGTTCTCATATTATACAAGCCATAGTTGCTAAAATCTAGACACAAATTTGATTTAACTTCTCATATGCTTCTGTCGCATCCCAGTTGAGACAGTATTAGCATAGGTATTACGGCTTTATTAAATGCATAACATGAGCATAGAAATGTCGATTTTGGAGCGACTTAATATAATACTGTGACAAGAGACGTCTCTTGTTAACTTCGGGATTACTTAAATTACAAACTTGATAAAATTAGTTTATTATTCAACAAGTGATTTACAAAATTGGATTTGAAATGTGCAAACACCTGAAATATTTTATCAATCATAAAAGATATAGATACTGTGTGATATTTAAATACTATGTATCTTAATTAGTAACCTATCGAAACTAGATTTTCAGCCAAAACTGAAACCAAAACTACACTTCGACTTCGACCAAAACCGAAACTTGTTTAAACTATAAAAAACTGTAATTTTTTTTTTTAATTTTTACTAATGAAATTAGTTTTTTTTTTATTTTCTGGAATATACTAAAGGCAGTAAACATTTTTAATTATTAAATAAAATAAAATATTAAAATTAGCATAATTATAATCGATATTTATTTGTTTAACTTTTTCTACAAATTAAATCAGTACAAACACATTACAAATTTTACTCTTAACTCTAACTAATAACAATTTATATATCAGTTGCTTCGTAACAGACTATTTCGTATTAGTCTGTTAAATTAAAACGTCATGTCGCGAATAAACATAAAACAGTTATAGCAAGGCCAAAGTTTCGGTTTGTATTTGTCCGAAATTAAAATCGCAGCTGACGTAAATTGTAAGCCTAAGCTATCCAAAACCGAATCATAAGATCAGTCGGTCACTAGAATTAATTAATTTTTGATAGTCGATTAAAATTACAAATCTGTTATCGAATTTGGTTTAACAATATTAAACTACGATAGTAAATAATACTCGCTTAACCTGTTTCTTGAACAGTAACTTAATCAAATGGAATGTATTTGTTTTCTTGGAACTTTGTATATTCATGTTCTTTGTATATGAGGTTATAGGTACTTCAGTTTAATATAGAACGCACGCTTTAAAATTAAATAAATATAATTATTGTACAATTAAGTCGATGATTTTAAAATTAAAAGCAGAGTGGGTTGCATTCTCTTCATATCTTCTGTTTCCGTTAATAATCCACATACTTATTCCAATGTGTATTTGGAAACTAAATTATTTTCATATTATTTTGAAAACAAACGAGATACGTGACCGAGGTTAGTGAATTCCTAAACATAACACGCTGGCGGGATAATTCCATGACTTAGTTAAACTTGAAGAACCGCACAACAGCAGGAAATGCACCAAAATTGACTTTCTCCTAACTGTAAAAATTACAATAAATAATATAACATTTTTATAAATCTGTAATTTTAATTCATGTGTTGCTATCGTTCGACTCTTACAAGTTATGTAATCAGCTTTTATTTCTCTCTTTCTAATCTAATTGGTATTTGTCTTTACCTTATTATTGTCATGAATTAAATCAAGGCCTGCAATTATTTAGGTAACATAATAGTAGCGCGAATCTAATGATTGAATGGAGACTTAAGTCACCCCCGAAGCCCTTAAAATTACCGTGACGACGAGTGTCACTCGGACACCAGCCGAAACCCACAAAGAAGCTCATGGAAACATAAGGTTAAATCAGAGTTTATTAAATGACTAACTGACAACGTACAGTTTAAATTAGTGGTAGAAACGTTGTATGCATTTTGAGTATTATAAATAACTTTTTGAGTATTATAATTAGCTTTTGCCCGCGGCTCCGCCCGCATGAATGTTGGGTTTTTGCTACATAAGATAATCCTGAAAAAATCATAGATTTATACAAAAAAACATATGAACCACTTTCACCTGAGCTCTCGTGCCCTAATGGTGGCTACTAAAACATGGATCAAGCTGTATCTTCAATTTTACTGAACCGATTTTGATGAGACTTTCCACAGTATTTAAGTCGGAATAGTACCTTTAAGACTGTAGCAATGTGAGCAAAATCTACCCTCTGTTTTTTGCGTGAAGCTCGAACAAACAAACAAACAAACATCGATGGATTTTGTTTCAGAAGCCCTTAATTAGTCAGTCTAAATAGTTTGTTTTTAATATCTCTGATTTTTGAAAATTTGACATTTAACAATTTTATAACAGTTCTATACTATTATAAAATTGTTTGTAAGGACTAAAAAGGCCTTTTGAAAGTTCATCCCTTAAATGGGTTAAATGTCAGATAGTTCTTGAAATGTTGGTAACATCTCAATGGCAATAGAAAACCGTCTAATAAATTTTTCCACTTGAAAAATCTCTTAGTTTATTTATCCGAATTTAAACCCCCTCTGGATCAAAAGCTGAGGTACAATTCACAAGATACCATTCACATTTATAGTAGTAATTAGAATTTGGTGGATATTCATCTAATTTGTAATGATTTCTTTATCTTCCTCACAAAGTTGATCTCATTGTGATAGCATTTTCCGATATTAACCCTTATTAGCCCACCTGTTGCCGTCAGCGATAAATCACCGGAGTCTCTCTGCATTAGATTAATCTTTTGTATAATTTATTAGAATTACGTCCAGTTAAGCGCAAAATGAGGGTATTTTGTAAAGGGTGTGCTGTTCTAAAGCCACAAATAGCTCATTTCCTCATCTTATTAGAGAAAGAAGTTTGAAGTGGGTCGCAAACTACACTTAAAAGACTAATAAATATTATAATAAGACTAATAAATGAAAATATAGGTATAGCTTGCTTCATGATTAATGGATTAACTTCTTCACCATCAGCTTCTTGGAGTCCATTACTGGACATAGGCTTACTTCATAAAGAAGATGTATTTACTTTTGAAAATTTTCGTGTCCCATTAAAAATTCCTACAACTCCCATTCAACCCATGTAATCAACCTGTTCGAACCTACAGTTGCATATAAGCATTTCTCTTTATAGTATTTGTCATAATCTCGATATTCTTTACATGTCTTAAAAGTCGTAGCATCGAAGGATTCATGTCTAGAGACGGAAGATAATTCTGCATTATATTACTCCATCATAATCATCATCATAAGTCCACTGCTGGACATAAACCATCTCCATAAAAGGGGAGTGATTTGCCGTAACCTCCATGCTTAACAGGCTTCTTGAAAATCGCTTTGGTTGTTGGTTAAATCGCAAGATAACACTCCCCATTATCCTGGTGCATTCTTCAGCTGATTCTTACAGTACCCACGGTAAGAGGAAGGAGTGGCGATATTGTTATGTTGGCCCCACTCAGCACATTACTCATTACTACATATATACTCATTACTAAACGTATGTACATAAAAGCCTTTTTGAAGTTTAGTTTTATTCGTCCATTGCCGTTGTTAATACAGACATAGCAATAAAGATACGGTGATTACCAGCCGATATTTAACTATTAATCAGTCGGCGTTTGAGTGCCGTTTAAATTCGCGGATCAATCAATGTGTATTGTGCGCGCGGCGGGGACTGAAAATGGTCGATGATTTAACATTACTGCATAGCAGTAGTAGACGAGTTACTATGTATACATATTCATTTTTTTTTTTTATAAATAAACCTATCTTAATACTTTAATTTTTTTAAACTCACGATTAGGCTCACTCATAATTATAAGCTACTAGCTTTAGCCCGCGGCACAGCCCGCGTGAATGTCAGTTTTCCGCTATATCGGAAATCCCGACACAATCGTAGATTTATATAAAAAGCCTAAGAACCACTTTTACTTGACCTCTCGTACAACAGCGATAGCAACATATACTACTAAAACCGGGATCAAGCTGTATCTTCAATTCTACTGGACCGATTTTGATGCAACATGCCGCATTATTTAAGTCAGAATAGTACCTTTAAGACAGTAATAGTTTAATCAAAATCTGCCCGCTGATTTTTATATGAAGCCCGAATAAACAAACAAAAAACAGACATCGACGGATTTGGTTTTAGAAGCCCTTAATTAATCGATCCGAGTACTTTGTTTTCAAATATATTTGATTTTTGAAAATTTGACATTTAACAATGTTATAATATATTATAGACTAAGCGAAAATTATCGCGCCAAATTTCAATATCTTATTGCCTCCACTTTTCGATTAGTTTGCACGAACTGCTGCATCTTAACAATCTGCATGATTTGCTCACAACCACAGTTGGTGCAACCAAATCGAATTATAAAATAGAATTTTATCTTGTTATGTTTCAATGTTCTTTGAATATTTTATTTCTTGTAATCTTTTCTTTTGGCTTATTTAGACGACACTAATTTGGAAAACCAATTGATGGAAAAGTTTATGACCATGAAGGGTGGCGAGCTACTTTATCGCGAGTTTATGGACTATCTTGTGTTGTATTGTTTGTTTGTAGACTATTTTTATTACTATTATTTTTGTGTTGTGGTATTATACTCGACCCGTACTGTGTAGAGATACCCTTTGCTATATATATGTGCTATTACGTTTTTAACAAATGAGCCAAATTTCGTGAAGGCGTTTGTTGAAGGCATTTATTTAACCATATCCACCGCGTCGCTCGTCTGTTTCTTTCACATTCGACACGTTTACACTTTTCGCAGCCCATAAAATATTGTTTGGTTCTCTTAAATTAACAAACGATTTATGTGCTAATAGTTATTAATTTATAATGCGTGCGTGGGAACACCGCGCAATCTATTATTGTATTTAACTTTATTATCTGTTCATTCATTTTGACACTATTGTTTGATAGAAAATAATTAAATACAGAAAATATGATTGAAAAAGTCATTTAAAGAATATATGTGTTATCATCATCCGCAGTCCACATTTATCCCCACTGACCCCCTCTTATCAGGAGGGGGTTAGGTCGTAGTCTACCACGCTGGCCTAGTGCGGGTCGACAGTATCACACACCCATGCGAGCATACAGATTTTCTCAAGTAGTTTGTCTCCTCCGTTGAGTAAATTGGTGTGTACAATGTAGACTGCACATAAATAAGATATAACTTAGTGATAAGGGGGCGGGATCGAACCCATTAAATTTTTATAAGTGGTGTCTAATAAAGAATATATGTACTTTGACTAAATAAACAAATTGTTTAAAAAAGTCTATTATGTAATAATCTCAATCAACAAAAATGTATGAAAAGATACATTAATATCGATGAAGCGAAAGAGGTGTGTCGTAACAAGTGTACCTCTGCTTATTTTGTGCGTGTGCGTGTGCGTGTGCGTGCGCGTGTGCGTGTGCGTGTGCGTGCGCGTGTGCATGTGCGTGCGCATGCGCGTGCGTTTGTGTGCCCGTGCGTGTTCGTGTCCGTGCGTGTATGTGTGTGTGTGTGTGTGTGTTTGTGTGTGTGTAATTGAAATCCAGTTTAAACAGCAGCTGTAAATAATACTCAATTACATTAATATATCAGTTTATTGTCTATGCGCTATTATTTACTTCTTTTAATTAAGTGTGTATGTATATGTATGTGTTTTCTAAAAGTCTGGCACTATCTATTTGTAATACCTCATTATTATTATCTTAATCTGTTTAAACTTAATTGAGGAATTCTGAATACTAATTTATTAGGCTTTATTAAATGCCATTGTTTTGTTAATATAATCCTGTCTATACAAAAATTGCCTGGAAGAAGACGCAATTTACGAAAAGAAAAGAGTGAGAGACAATCATATTCACTTTCACTTTTAATATTTAAGAAGATTCTAGGGATATTTGGAATTCTCAAATATTTTCTTGGGTTCAAAACAAATCCTACCTGTTATAATGATCATAATTAAAATTTACGCATAATTGCTATATCATAAGCATGAGATTGTTAACACCTGAAACACAGGCTTACCTAGTTTAGGTGTCACTGACAATGTTTATAGTCTAAACACTAGAAATAAATAAATTATTGTTAAATTATTATTATTAAATTATTAAGGGCTAGAATTAAAACCTTGTTTTCGTTGTGAAATAATCTTTCTACTTACAAAGGTTTCAGGAAAATAAAAATAGCTACGTTCATATTTATACATCATTTGTTTAAATTTCACAACTCTATCAAATCGTTCATATTTATACATCATTTGTTTAAATTTGATAGAGTTGTGAAATTTAAACAAATGATGTATAAATATGAACGTAGCTATTTTTATTTTCCTTTTCTCTATAGAGAAAAGTAAATTTAGAATTAAAATTAAAATAAAAATTATTTTTTTATCTTATTATAGAAAATGTTCACGAGTCCTATCGCGTCCGTTCACTTTAATAAAGATAAATTTACCCGACAATTGCTGTCCATGATTAATGATGTTAGAAAACAGGTAGAATTGGTTTTTTTTTAGGGTACAGGAGTAATTTAAGAATTGAGAAGCCATCAAAGGTTCAAATATCAAGCTAGTATAATAACATTTCCAATATTTTCGATGTTTTTGAAAGACAGATAAAATGTAAAGATTTACGTGGATGACCCAAATTTTTGCAACTTATGAATCTTCCAGAATTTGCAGAAATTTGGAAGACTTATGGGGATATCTTCATAAAATCGTCAAAGTAGACAAGCCTCGATCGATGGTCTAACAGTACACCCGGATTTATGTTGGGACAGTGTTAGACTAAGGAAGAAGTCAATTTGAAATGTATTAGAAGAATCTGTTGGATATTGAATGGAACACAATTGTATTAAATAATTTTACGCACGTAGCGTAGTAATTCTGAACCAGTTTTTTAGCCACCTTAGAAATATTGTCAGATTACCCAAATAATCTTCAGTAACGAGTACTGCGTCTCCGGTCCTTATCTTTATGCTCCATCTGCCATTGGTTCTGCAACTAATGTACTCTGCCTCATTATCATCGTCATCATGAGGTCGTGAAAATCCAATGTTGGAAATGGGTCTCCTCGTTAAAGAGGAGGGATTCACCATAATCTCTATGCTTGGCAGGAATCTTGGAGATTACAGTAGATTTTTATTGAATCATAACCCTGGTGCCCATTATTCTGATACATCCGTTGGCTAATTCTCACAGCACCCATAGGAAGAAATGGTATTCTTTTGCCGGTGCCGCACATCAACTAATGTGCTCTGCATATTATCATTTATTACTTAACTAGCTCTTACCCGCGGCTTCGCTCGCGTTAATGTTCTTAAATACATGACCGTTGAAAATACAATTATTTGATAACTTTGTAAACATATTTTTAATCCCTCGAGAATAGTTTTTTCGGGATAAATCTCTCTTTAGATCCTTCTCTGTACCCCTAATAATATGTGTACAAAATTTCGTTATGATCGGTTGAGTAGTTAAGGTGGAAAAGCGTACTAAAAAAAACAAACAAACACATTTATAACATATTAGAATATTTATTTTGGTACAGAACATCAACTTAGAACTCGACTGTTCTGCGATGTTCCCTTATTTACAATTTAATCCAATCTAGTTGTCAGCTCTGTTTTTAAAATTCATTTGGGCGTCGTCACGGCTTGTCCGCTTGTCCATCAATCCACGTTAACATAGTCCAGACAGATTTAATTCCAATACAAACAACATAAGTACTATACAATAAATTTTATAAATATACCTTTCAGTTCACTCCACTAAAGAAATTCCCTTTCCGTTGAAGGAGATTATGCTTCCATTAGAGTTTTTTCTATAACTTCCACACTAGACTAGATTGATGATCGCAATAATGCTACTGTTCACTACTCTTCTGTGGCTCTTCTAGCCTCTCTACGAGTCATGTAATGGCTAATTTAATGATTATGCATAGAATATATGATTGGATGAATTACAAAATGACACCTAAAAAGTACATATTTTGACCAAAAAAACAACGCATTTCTCCCTCTCGGTAGAAGAGAAGGAGTAATGCACCGGATCAGGAGACGGACGCAGCACAGGTCAGCACCGTCGTGCTGTGCCTTCAGCAAGGCGGTATGGGTCAGCCATATCCTGTGCGTCAACAAAAAAAAGATAAGAAGTACCTTGGTGCTCTAGTAGTGCTAGATGCGACTCGCGATCAAAAAGTCGTGAGTTCGATCCCGGTCCCGTATCACTGAGTTATTTCTAATTCATATACAGTCTACATTGTAGACACCAATTTAGTTATCGGAAACGGAGAACTTCGTGAGGAGACCTGTATGTCCGCATGGGTGTGTGAAGTCTACCAACCCGCACTAAACCAGTGTGGTAGACTACAGCCTAATCCCTCTCCTGATTAAGGGAGGTCCATGCCCTCGACGAATGTGGAACGAATATGGACTGGCGATGAACTGAAGTTAACCAGTATTAATTAGTATATTTGTGTCTACAATTTTTAACGTACATGAGTTTGAAACAACCCGGTGGTGTGGAACTGGAATCAAACCCGCAACCTTTCAAGTCGATCAAGTCGTATCAAGCACCACTAATGTAGTAGTTATCAGTTATATTACATAAGTATCAAAAATGTCCAAAAGTTAGTGAAACAAACTATAAAGAAAACGAAAAACAATGAAATTGCAACGCGCAAATACAAATACGGAAATAAATTCAAACGATAAGTTCAAACTTGTTTTATCATGAACTTGATTATAAATGTCATATGTACTTAAGGACTTTTAGACCATTCAACTTTTATTGCGATATCTTAACTATGTAATTTTAATTTCGAAAACACCTATTTTTTTATCAATAATCTTATAAAGAGAATATTTGATGAAAAGGGTTTCAAGTGCTCTACGCTACTCCTTTGATTACTTTATAAAGAAAACTTTGACATGTACAAACATAAATAAATAACCTCAACTTTTTCAAATAAACATATATAAAGACAAGTAAAATGTATTCTTTAGAATTAGAAAACGATCTTTATACACTGTATACAAGTATTTTATAATAAACCAACTTTTAATAATAAACTAGTTTGGCTCCGGCTATAAAAAACTACATAGAAGATGTATTAAATTAAACCACTTATATTATATCAGATATCTTGTAGTTTTTTTTATGCTAATAAAGATTTTATTATTATTATTATTTTGCCCGCGGCTCCGCCCGCGTGAAACTCAGTTTTCTGCTACATGGGAAATCCCGAAACAATCATACATCATACATTTTTATAAAAAGCCTTACAGTCACGTTTACTTGAGCTCTCGCACCTCAACAGCGGCTACTAAGACGGGGATCAAGCTGTACCTTCTACTGGACCAATTTTAATAAAACATGTCGCAGTATTTAACTTATTTGATGTTTGTTTGTTTGTTCGAGCTTCACACAAAAACCAGCGTGTAGATTTTGTCACACTATTGCAGTCTTAAAAGTACCATTCCAATTTAAACGCTGAAGCATTTTTGATCACAATTTGTCAGGTATAATTTAAACTATATTCTGATTTCCAGTTCAGTAACCACCACAATTATGGTATGAGAGCTCAAGTAAAAATAGTTATTCGATTTTTTTGTAAATTCATAATTATTTCGCGATTTTCCATTTAGCGCAGTGAAAAACGCAAGCGGAATCGCGGACTAAACTTAGCTATACATAACAAAGGAAACAACATCTCTGTTCCAAACATTAAGTGGTTAATAAAATCCATTATGTTAACTAATGTACTGTTAACTGGAACCTTTATTAAAGGCAACCATGGTCCGCAAATACATAAACTTCACTTATATTGCAAATCGAATATCGTATAATAACCGACCCATGATAAAGTTAAGCCGACCCGGGCCCCTACGATAGTGCAGTAAGGTTACGTACACACCAGCTACTATTCTCAGGTTATTACGCACACTAATATAATGAAACACTAAATGAGGGCCATTTTAATTGACTACATTTAACATCTGACAGCCTACAGGCAAATTCGTTTGGAGAGGATTTTTAGTTTGTCTACAGCAAACAGAAAAACATACTGTATACAGTCAGCAGATAAAAAAATAAATACTTTTTTATAGGTAGAATAAAATAGAATAAACTTTATTGCACACACATTTAAATAGGACAAACAATTAATTATTACAGTACATACATAAAATGTGCACAAAGGCGGCCTGATCGCGAAGACGCAATTTCTATAGGATTTGATTAATTTAATTTGTTTAATTTAGGTAGGTACTTAATCTATTCTATACTTGTACTATTATAAAATTGTAAATGTCAAATTTTGTAAATCAAAGATATTAAAAACAGCTACTCGGATAGACTAATTAAGAGCTTCTGAAATCAAATCCGTCGATGTTTGTTTGTTCGATCTTCACGCAAAAACCAGCAGGTGGATTTTGGTCAAACTATTACAGTCTTAAAGGTAAAGTTAAAGGTAAAGTAGGTCCCACTTAAATACTGCAACATGTTTCATGAAAGTTGGACCAGTAGAATTAAAGATATTCAGCTTCATCCCTGTTTTAGTAGCCGCCGTTAAGGCACAAAAGCTCAAGTAAAAAGGATTCTAAGGCTTTTTATTTCTGTATTTCCCATGTAGCGGAAAACTGACATTAACGTGGGTGGAGCCACAGGCAAAAACTAAAAGTACTTTTTAATCATGATGACACTTCTAACGCTACTTATGCGAGGCGCATGGTAGCTAGCGTGAACTGGTTTATTTCAGTTTTTAAATGTAAACACAAAAACGTCTCCAAGCTGATTTATATGTACATGTTTAGAGAGGTTCATTAGTCAAAGTAAATCGTAAAATTGTCTTCTTTTTCATTACTAAAATAAATATATATTTAATAGCTGAATAAGGTTGGCCAGATGCGCCATTATTATTTTTTTTTTTATTAATAATTTTGTGTGATCACCGTTGCAAATTTATTTTGATAAAGTGTCAAATGTGGCTTATTAAAATGTCCCTACTTTAATATGTATATCACAATGGATATTGGTAGAATTGTACCGAATTTGTTAAATACCATAAACACTAGGAAGAAGAATAATAATAATATCTATATTTGTTTGTATGGTCTTTACTTTTAATGGCTCAATCGCTGAATCGACTATTATTATGACGGTACCGTACGACATATTTAAATTACTGATAGTTAATTATAATTCTGATAAAAATAAATATTTTTTAACTGTCTCGAATTAAATAAAAACCATCTGTCATTATGAATCTGGCATCACTATAAGTTTTCGTGAATTCTTAACAAAGACATATTGATAACTCAATATTGTGGAGACCTTTTTTTCACATTAATCTAGCGCCAAATTAGAATTACCTATAACTTAGGTACTAGACAACAATAAAATTAATTATATAATATTATATAAATAAATGTTAATACATATAGAGATAAACATCCATGACTGGGGTACAAACAGTCGAGCTTATCACGCAAAGATTTTCCCTACTGGAATTGGAACTCGGGACCAATTGGCACACAAAGCCGGGTCACTAGCGTTGAACCATCCAGACGTCTATTCATGAAGCAGCTCACACCTTAATAAGTTCTTGCCATTAATTAATGCCCTTAACAGGCGATTTCATAATTGAACCTATTCATAGGTCGTTTAAATGCAAATAAGGAATTACTGCTATTGAAAGTGACTCGCTTAGGAAATCTATGACATATCTACTTGTAAATAATACCTTTCATAGTACCCTATCATGCGGAAGAACTTAATTGTATTGATCACAATGACATGTATGAAGAGCGTTGGTTAAAGCGTTTCCCCGAGTAAAACTTTGAAAATTAGTTCCCTCTTGTGACTAACTGATTCCCATATACGGTAGTGCATTCACACAGATTTCATCATCATGTCAGTCCACAGACGTCCACTGCTGGATATAGGCCTTCTCCAATGATTGCCACATCAAGCAACTATGAGCCGCCTGCATCCACCAGCTGCCCGCATCCACCTTCACCAGGTCATCAGCACACCTGGTCGGAGGTCAACTCGTACTTTCCGGTTCAGGGTCACCACTCCAGTACTTTAGGACCCCAACGTCCTTCGGTTCTGTGAGCCATGTGCCCCGCCCATTGTCACTTCAACTTCGCAATCCTTTGAGCTATATCGGCGACTCCAGTTTTCCTACGAATTTTCTTATTACAGATAATATCCCGCAGGAAAATCCCGATCATAGCACCTTCCATTGCTCATGACCTTAAACATACTTATGAGGAGCATAGTCAGACACAAATTTATATTTATAAAGTCAATTTTTAAACTTTTGGGAAAATTAAAGCCGATAAAATATTCATTATTAAATTGTTAGTACATAAAGAAATTTTATGAATATTTATTAAATTAAAACTAATTTGAAGTCAATGTATTGAAGAAATATGACGTAAATATAATTTTCACTTGATATATAAAAAATAGGTATTGACAACTATAATAATAAAGAAAGTGCAGTGTTTTTTTCAGGGACATGTCTATAATAATATGATAATTATAACAAAATTTCTTTACGAAACTTAGCTTAAAATTAAACATTGTAAGCGTGCGCTCTATCTAAACGGAGGAATAGAATTTTAACAAGGATGTTTTGATGTGCCTATGAATAAACGATTTCGAACATTTTATGTGTTACCCGAACGGATTATGGGCCCCATGGAGCTCGCCAAGTTTGCAAACATACCAGTTTATTCAGTTGTTTGTTGAAAGGAATTTTCATAAAGAGTTATATTTTAACAAATAATACCGACGTGAAACGTAAGATTCGTTAGAGATCAGAAAGACGTCAAAGTGATCTTGTTTTCACGAAGACAATGATATGTTTTTGATAGTTACTGAAGCCTCCGCATCATGCTTCTCAATCCTTTGGTTATTCACCTTGTGTAAACTTCATCTTAATAACCATCCATCTACTTCAACATCTTCATCTGCGTGACGTAGAGTTCCTATGTGTATTTTCTTAAGGTCTGCCAACACTAGATGCCCTAATAGACAACCGGTCTGATAATTTTTTTCTTGTATAATACTTAACTCTTCAGATTTATTGAAAACTTGCAAATACATAACACTCCAAAAATTTAGCCAAACTGTGCCAATATGGATTTGGATATTGTAATCTAGACTACTGAACACGTGTAACGCAAATCTAATGTATCTAAAGTTTTCGCCATTACTTATCCAGTTTATGGAGATTTTTCCCAAGGGTTTCACGATATTTACTCGATCTGTGCCATAATCAGTCTCAGATCATTGTTCTCTAGAATATCCTTCCAGGTGTATATCTTATTCTACATTCACTCCTTTCTCTGGTTAACGAGCGCTAGTTTGACCTGATTAGTCCTTCATACCTCTAAAAGAGATCATTTCATTCGGACTGAACCACCACGCATCTTTGTTAATGAAATGATCTCTTTTAGAAGTATCAAGAACTCACCTCGACGCAACAGTTAGTGTCGAATGAAATCTGTCCCAAATCTTCACGGCTTTCACAGTTGGGAAATGTAATTTGTAGTACTCAACATCACCAGGAGCGTGTATACAGTTTTTAAACAGGGTTGGCAAAAAATTATAAAAGCTACAAGTTTGTTTATTTTTAAAAACTTACCATAAATTGGTATGGTTGGCTTTGTTTGGTCGTCTTGTTGATTATATAGTTTTCACCTCAAAATACAAACGGGGCTGATTGATATTTGACTTCTACAGATCTCGAGGTAAATTCATACGCTACAGCAGGGGAGACCCTAGTTAAGGTAAAATACCCAGTAGATGACACCTTAAGA